>VUYV01000120.1:1734455-1758773 GCA_008711295.1 Anarhynchus alexandrinus
TCGGGAGCGCGGCCCTGCCCGCCACAGCCGGCGCCGTCCGCCGCGGCCGGGGGGGTAAGTGGCGCTGCGCAGTGCGGGGCCTCCGGCGGGCCGGGCTGAGGCGGGGTGAGGGGGTGGCGGCGGGGCCGGGCTACGCCGGGGCGCTGGAGGGCCGCGTCCGCCGCCGCCTGGGCCCCGGGGCCTGTAAACAAGCGGGGGTGGCCTACGCGGGGGCCGCTCTCCCTCTCGGCTCGGCGGGAGAGGGCGGCGGAGGGAGGTCGCCCCTCCTGTAGCCCGGGTGAGGAGCGAGGCGCCATCCCCGGCGGCAGCAGCTGGTACCGGGTCGGGGTGGCGAGAGGGAGGGAAATGGGAAGGGGGGCGGCGCGGGTGCGGGCCGGCTTGGGATGCTGCTGCCAGGAGCCTTCCTCCCCCTCACCCCCCCTTCGACACCCCCCCGGGGGGCTGAAGGCGGCCTGGCCGCGGGGGCTCCGCTGCGCAGCCCCTGCATTGCAGGCGGCTTCGCGAAAGGGTGTTGTGGGGGGGCGGTGGCACGGCAGCCCCTTGGGGCTGGGCATGGGGAAAGAAAGGGAGGAGGAGGGTGAGCAGAAGGTTTTGGGCCTGGCTTAGGTAGCAGCAGCTTTCCTTTTCTCCTCCCCACCCCCACTTTCTTGGCCGATTCAGGGTTCATTTAATAATGGCTATAAACAGCCTCCTCTCCCATCGCCACCCAAACGCTTGGGGCACGGCACTGGGGAAAAAAAAAAAAAAACAACAACCAAACGCATCTATTTATAAAGCACCCCACGCTAGCGAGGGTCGGAGCATCAAGCACTCCCCAAATAGTGACATTATTATGCAGCGGGCGATTTTCCCTTGCCAACGCCTTTCAGGCGTTTAAAGTTTGAGAGAGATTTCGCTGCCTTTGAAAACAATGTCGTGAGCAAAGGTTACGCTGATGATCTGTGATCTGTCATAGCATGCATGTTAAAAGTAGGTAGAAGAAAATGCTCTCCTCGATTAAAAAGTTGTCCAGTGATGTACTGGGTAATTGGGCTTGCATGTTAAATGCCAGAGGTTCTGAGACGACGTCTAACCTTTTTATTACATTAGCTTGTATTATAGTAGCTATGATACAGCTTTAAGACTGGCTTCAGGTTAGTAGTTTCAGAAGAACTGATTTTGTAGATGTCTGTTTGATATGTGTTTGTACTTATTTAGGACAATTAAAATATTTCAGTGTTGCCATGTGTATGGCAAAATTTCATTGTGGCAAAACTAACGTTTAAGTTTGCAGTAGTACTTGTGAGGAACTAATTTTTTTTTGAGTTGTACCTTTTGTCAAATGAGAAAGTGCTGGCCATTCAGATGACCTGTGTGGTAACCCTAAGGTTTAAGGTCCTGTATGTTATACAAAGGAATTCTTTATTTATTTTTTTTTTAAGCAGAAGGCAGTTTTAGATCGTGAGAGCAGTAGGTTTGAAGGTAGGTGATATGTTTTCCTTAGATTGTGATGTTTAACATCAGACTTAACTAGAATCATCTTACGAAGTTCTAACTCTTGTCATTCTAGGAAATGACTTTCCAAATACAAGCCCGTGTAGCGCTTTCCTGGGCCTGTACTTGTACTGTTTCAGTGCTTAGGTGTATGAAGCAGGATTTGTGAAGCACTAGTGAAATTAAAGCAAGAGGGCTGCTGTTACTCAGGACCCTGTGTGAATTGCCAAATGACCAAGAATTGTGCAAGTTCTACCCGCATTTCTTCTCTGATAGCTTCCTTTCTGTTACTATTCATAGTTTTTCTACAAATAACATCAGAGACAAGGGATGGGGTGGGAACAAACATGGGTCAGGGGAAGTTTTACATTTTATTTATCCAATCAAAGTAGCAATCAAAGGAAATCTGTTGAAGGAGAGTAGTTTTAATAGGTGCAGCAGCATTTTTCCCAGGGGTAGGGACAGCTGCTCCTAAAGCTTTCCCTTCCAAGCCTTTCTGGGTCTACCTTTTGTATGTGAGACTGGGCTAAGAGTAAAAGATTTGCTGATGCATCATGCCAGTTATTAATGTTTTCCTTGCAGACACAGATATCTGATAAAACCCTCTGATAAATGTGACTTGCACTGGAGAGAGCTGGTCTGTACTCTCACGCTCTTCTGTCATAGCCATGTTTTTCTTGTATATATACAAGGCCTATGTCTGGTTTATATTATAGGTTTAGTCCTTTGGTTGGTGGTTTTTTGGTAAATCTCTCCCCTTGAGGTACGGTAGAAAACTATACCTGTTTTCCAAGTATTTACTTAACTGTCTATAAGTAAGCTTGAGATACTTTGTTGAAACCAAGGAGGAGAGGTAGAAATGCCAAATGACTGGTGAAGCTTGCAGGTCTAAACAAGCAGAACTTAGTGCAATTTGAATTAAAGCAGAATACAAAAAGGTTTCTTCTATAAAATCAAACTAGTTGCTTCTTATCTGGAGTGCAGCTTATGCAGCGAAGTTGAGTCATTCTTGCTGAGATAGCATTTTAAGAGCTGTCGTTAAAATGCTTAGATATTTAACTCTGGCACAGTATAATTTGCAAACTTATGTAACTGGTATGTTTTTGAATGCAGCTGTCAATAGGAGATCTTATTGCACTTTTCCTTTTTAGTGAAACTAGGGAATATAGAGCAGCTACTTTCACAAGATGACATAAATATATGTCATTTAACAATAATGTATTTCTTACTGAAATATTGACAATGCTATTGACTTAATTTTTACATATTCAGGTCTATTCTGATGTAAAAAAATTTTTTTACATAATTGGTTAAGCAGAACAGCATTGGAATTAAGTGATTGAATAATGCAGGTTGTGCTACTCAATAAGCAAGTTTTGGAATGGGAAGTACTGTAAAATAATTGTATTCATTTTTTCTCTGCAGACCTGCAACTAGTTTAAAAGACTCTAATAGTAACAGTGTTTGAAGTCAAGACACAATAGTGGCTTAGCATAGCTACACCCGAGCCAAACTTTTATTGTTACCATTGTATGTTGCCCTTCATAATTTTTGCTCCTCTTCACATAAGTTGTACCTCACTATCACATTTTTTTGGAAACATTGGTTTGTCATCTGTAACTGTTTTTAAATGGTGCAACCTTTAGTCTCATTTGTTCTTTTGAAAATTAAGTTCTTTTGGATACTACTTTGTTGCTGAATTCTTACTGATCTCTGTAGTTTTAGTCACATGATCCAAATTTCAGTTAAAAATGCTAGGATAAGAAATAAACTTACGTAAAATTTAAATGTGCTTCACTACAATGCTCTTCATTGAAAAAATGTCAAATTGCAAAGTATAAAGTCTGTGTAAAAAAAAATATGTAATCCCTGAAAAAATGCTGGTTTTCTTAGGATATTTATAAGATCCAGGGAATGTATGATAAAATGTGATTTTTATGGCATTTTATGTACATTCCATTAGACAGCGCAAAAATATGTCGTTTAAGAAGGATTTGTGTATTTGAGCTGTGATGTGGTGTGGATCACAGTGAAGATAGCGTTATCTTCTTGTAGCTTCTTTATGTTGCTACTGTTGCTATCTGTCTGTGAAGGAACAATCTAGGATTTATTAAGATTTAATATTGCTTGAGTTAAATCACTTAAATCTTAAGACTAGGAAGAATGTTTAGACCAAGGAAATTGTAATCGGGGCAGGAGAAGAAAGCAAGTGTGGTACCATGGCAGTGAGTAGTCTAATTTTTGTTCCTGGATAGAGGTGTAGTATCTGGCTGAGTGTTACTGGTGTTAAACCAATGCTATAATATCTGCTTTTCTGTATTTCTATCTGCTAAACTCTGCTCTGTGTTAAACCACATACTAAGTTGTCAAGTCTCTATCTTTTGTGTGTGTGTGTGTTTGGACACGCCTGTGTTTTACTGGGTGTTCTTTTAATTTTTTTGTTTTCACATACCAGTAAAATTAACTAATGGATATTTCAGCTTGCTTACTGAAGTCTACAAAACAGAGTGTATTTATAAATATGTGAAACAGTTGCTCAGATTTTTTTAACAGCTCTTCTAAAAAGGTGTTTATATGTGACTAAAACAACAGAATAAAAACTTCCTTCATCTACAGATAGTTCCAATGAAGTACACTTCTACTGTTTAAAGTGTAAAGAGTGATACAAAGGAAAAAACAAAACTGGCTAATCAGTTTCAGTATTGAAACATAGAGAAATGCTAGCAGTTTACACATAGAGGAAAAAGTACTTAAGCCTCTTCATTGCTAAGGTCTTAGTTCTCAGTTCAGGTAAGAATATTCTAATAGATACAAAGACCTCTAAAGTCTTCTAAGATAATAGTTTACAAATGCAAGAAGCTGAAGTGTAACATGACTTGTATTCTGATAGCTGCAGTTTAAATAAAGCAAAGCACTAAAATGTGCTTAAGCTGATATACCATGTGCAACTGAATTATGTGGGACTACTCAGATATATGATGTTGCCCTCATGCTTGCTGGATTGTGACCTAGAGGATGAAAAAGGCTTTCATGTTTGAGTCTCAGCTGTAACTTGAAGGATTTTCTGTATCTATGCATACAGTTCACTTTAACTGCAAACTGTACTTTTGATCTGGAATTTGAATGGTAGTCTGTATTCTTTTGACCATATATCGTAGCTATTTGTGCATAAAATTCTGTTGTATTTTTTACTTATGAAATACCCTGAAATGCAATAGCCACAAGAACTGTGTAAACTGTGCCAAAGCTCTTTGTGTTTGGAGATGAGTTTAAGGAATACTCCAGCTGTCCATTAAGTTAAATAAAACTCAGTCTTTGGAAAGGGGTGCAGAATGCAGAAAAATGTGGGCAAGTAAGTGGTTAGTATTAAATTGTAGGAACATTTAATGAAGAAAGAATCTATTTCTATCAGTAAATAATTTTCTGGTTCCCCCGATCAATTATAGTAAGTATTTGGATAGACCCTTCTTAAAAATCTAGTCCTGTTCCCTCTGTAAAGAACCATTCTGAGGCTGCAGAATGAGGCCCTGTAAGCTTAGGAAATGCTGTCTGTCATTAGCACTGCTTATATTTTGGAGAACAAGTGCATTCGACAATGCTCTCATTTGGTGACCAGAATATTTCAAGCTGCAATGAACTTAAGTTTGGACTCAGGAGAGCACCTTACTGCCTTGTTCATCATGGGCAAATCTGTAAACTCTGCATGGATAGTGATAGAAGTGAACTTGGTAATCAGTGTGACCCTCAGAGGAAAGCCTTCTGTACTGAAAGTTATTGTCTTTTGTATTGTATTGTATTGGTTTCTTTTTTTTTTCCATTTTTATGTAGTCTTGGGGGAAAAATCTGCTTTATTGCAGCAGTCATCCTCTGTCCTTGTTCTTTTAATGACATAGGAATGCTGGGGATGTGAGGGCAAAATAGCTTTGTAAATAAAAGCTCTGTGTGTGTACAAGTGAACCAACTCTGGCTTTTCCTAAGCTTTGAGGATTTGACTTTCAGGTCTTAATGTGCTTCTGGCATAGTTTTGATGTCATTTCCTTGCAAGCAAAGCCAGGTTACAGGTGTACACTTTGGAATATTTCATATTTTATTCCCATATGTAGTCATCAGATTTTAAGTCTCCTGCATGCAGCTTTTCCTATATCCTCACCAGAATAGTGGTAATGTTGCTGAGGTTAGAACCCCACAAATATTTTAATGTAAAGTGAAGGGTCTGGGAAATTGCTTATATATCTTACTTTGAATTATTTCATAATATTGAGTACTTGGTTAAACAGGAAATTCTGGGGCCTTCATGCAAAGATGTTCTAATCATTGGGTGCATGCACACTGGTTATGTTTTCTCCAAGTAGTTTATTTTTATTTTACTCCCAAACACTATCTGTATAAACTTTCTTTTCACTTGAGTTTTATTCTTCCATGTTGATAAACGAATTACTCATAAGACAAGTAAGAAATAGGTGGCTGGTACTTAGTATTGAAGTTAGGAAAATCTGAAGTTTGAAAGCTTTAAATAATTAATTTTAAAAAAGAGCAGTGACCTTGGTGAACAACTGGAGACACAAAGAATAAAAATTAAAGGGGAGATAGTGTGATGATTCCATGTGTTCAATTTCTTTAAGGTATATAGGATGGTATTAACTTATATTTTAAGATGTTTGTGGTGAAGTTACCGCGGAAACAGTATGACAGAAGGATGGTGGGATTCGACAAGAATTCATACACATTACCACAGATGACAATACCAAATTATGTTAACTGTAAAAAAAGTGGCAGTTTCCTGAACTTCACCACAGATGAGAGAGAGAGTCTGTGTGTGTAATTTATTTTTTTTTGCTGTATTTCAGGAATGGTTCAATTAATGCACTTGGTGTTCTGTTGTTTTTTAAATTATTGTTATTCAAGCTTCCTTTTGTTTTTGGAGTCTCAGCGAATAATCCCATTAAGACCTTTTTCCATGTAGCGTCTTTTTCCTAGTTTATTTTAACACTTCAGCTAAAATGCCGACAAAGACAAATTGGCGTTAGCTTGACTTCACTCCAGTGGCTTTTGAAGTACCTGAACAGTCCTGGCCATTCTAATAAGTCATTCTGGTCTAGAGGCTTTCTACCCTATAACTTCACTTTCCTCTCTTGGGTAGTGGCAGGACACGCTAGGACTCCAGTTCTGTCTTCATTTTTCTGAATAGGTTTAGCTGAACTTGATAAAAAATCAAATGCTTTTTGTTTGTTTTGTTGTTGGTTTGTTGGTTGTTTTTTTATTTCTTTCTGGAAAAGCAGTGGAATAGTATGGTTCTTCCAATAAAGAAAACAATCCTCTATGAATCTTCAGCTTTTTTTTTTATGACAGGTATTGTTTGATTGATAATACTATCAGTGAATGAAGATGCTGGGGCTTCAAGCTGTAAATGAGACATTAAAAAAAAAAGAAATGTAAAGAACAGAAGGGTTTTAGCTATTATTTGAAGTGTTTGATATGTTGACGTCTGTTCAATTCATGGACTTTCAGTGCCTTGTACTCAAGTAAAAACTGTCAATTAGGCCCACGATGTCTAGGAGTGAGTTAATATTCTGTTATGATGGTAGATGACGAAGGCAGAGCACACTTGGTATTACAAATACTGGAAAAAATTGTAATTCAACTTTTATGACTTACTATAACTCCGGTCTTCTGTGTTGTCTTTTTCTGTTTCCTTTTTGTCCGTATTTTCTTTCTGGTGAAGCTGTATTGCTGTGTGTAGTTCTGTTGGAATAGCTGCATAGCACTGTATACTCTTTCTGACATAAGTAGTTTGGTTGCAATTCTTATTTTCACTTGTTTGCCTTGCTCTTTCAAAAAATTTGGCTCTTACTGCATCTCATTGATTTATAAAATGAAGCGAGGCCTTTGCTTCTCCAGACGTCTGTCTACATAGACTGCAGCTTCCTTGGGTCTTCCAGTTCCTTTTTACAGTGCTTGCTTCAATGAGGCTTTGAATTTTGGCTGGAGTCTGCAGGAGTTTGTGTGCCTAACAAAGCAGTTGTCCAATCTCTGTGTCTGAAATGAGTGTCTTTTGTTTATCTTCCAACACTTTTAAGTAAGAAATCTTTGGAAAATGAAGTATAACCAGAAAGGTGCTGAACTAAACACCAGCATGGGCATGTTTTCTGCTTATTAATGCTTTCAAGCAAGGATCATGGCTTTTTCATTCTCATGCTGTTCAGACAGCAGCATATGAATTTATGCAGAGCTACCTCATTGATTTTCATAGTACTTGTTAATGCCATTTTGGTTGTCTACACAGTTTTTCATAGTGATTGGGCCGCTTGTGCTTTGATACTGCTGCTTAGTGCTTTTTTTCTTATGCTTTCCCACCTCTAATGTGTAATACAAATATTTAGAAGGATGCAAGAATTCTTCTGGGCCAAGAAATATTACCTTAATTGTGTTCTGGGGGTGCCAGTCAGTCATGTTAGGATCCTAGTGAGTGACTGGTATTTGTGGATGCAAGTTGTATCTCCTCTCAAAATCAATTTAGTGATTTTTGTGTTGCCAGCAGTGGTCCTGGTGACTCTGGAAGGAAGTTATTTTCTTCAGTGACTGACCATAAAGCAAAATGAAAACAACTCCACAAAGGAATCTTGAAACTACATCACCATCTTTCAGATTTCTGCAGGAACAATTTATAAGAGAGATGAATTATCTTTTTCAATGTCCAGGGCTTTCTTTTTCAAAAAATCAGATTACATATATCTCCTTTGGAGGGAGTTTGAACCTTAGCCAATGTACATTCATGTTGAGAATAGCAGCTCCTAGTTTAACCTTGGAACAGGTTTAGTTGTCTGCAGGAAAGGTAGGTAGAAGCAGAAAAAGATGTTCTAAGAAAAAGCTGAAACATGTTGTTGGAGGGAGGGTGTTAACTTAGAAACATTACCTTCTGTGTTCCAGAAGACTTTTGGAGGCTTTAACAATCCTCTCCTAAATCCTACCTCCCTGCCATGTACACACATGAAAAATAAATTGACATAGGAAAACAGGTGGGGTAAAATATTTTGCTGCTTAGTATAAGGCATTCAGAAAGGCTGTCAGCTCCTAGCAAGCAGAAAGGATTTTAAGCAGAAGAGAAGTTGTCTTAAAAGAACACAAACAAACAAACAAAACCCCAAGCAAACAAACACACACACACCCCCCAAAAGAAAACAACAACCCCCCCCCCCCAAAACAACCTAGCTCAGTGAAATGGCAGTGCCTGTGGACCAGCTATCAAGAGGTCAGAGCTCATCGGTGTCTGTATCAGAAGTGCAGTTGATTTAGTGTTTTCTGCTGTGATATAAAGCTGTAATTGTAATCACTGTTACGTATTAATTACAGGGAGAGAGGGAGGGTAAGTGGGAAGAGGTTGAAACAATTCATATTTTCCCTTGTATGCACAGAATCAGCTTGCTTACCTTTTTTTTTTTTTCCCCTGTCTCACTTGCATCCATGTATAGACGTTCTTGCCTGTCTGAAGGCCTGTTTCTGACAGCTTTGGTATTTCTTTCTTTAACATTTCTGTCTATCTGCCTTTTCCTGTTCCCTTTGTCTGCCACATGCCGTAGCTCCTACATCTGTCCTAAACCAAAAAATTGCTAATGTTATTACAAACTTTCTTACCCCGATGAGTAGTTTCTTGGTATACTATTCTATTTGCAATTGTCTTATTGAAATATAATGCAGGCTACAGTTGCATTTCCAAGAAGCGAGTATTCTGTTGGGGAAATTGCGTGTTAGTCCATGTTTATTAAAATAGCCCCATTTCTGTATTTTATTTCTTTTAGTTCTTTTTCATAGACAGTTCACATCTCCTAGTTGGCCATATATTCCTGTGTCTGAAAGTACGCATTCAGAAACAGCAACTGTAATTTTCAGTACTTTATTGATGTTGTTGAACTGTGAGTGCCAGAACTCGATCATACAGCCTCCAATAGTTTTTAAATAGTTTCATTGGCAAGAAACTTTTTCATGACTTCATTCAGCCCATGACTGTGGTGTAATTATGTCTCCTCATCTGCGTGTTCTGTTTTATTTTAGTCATTCTTCCGATCCCTGGAATGATCTCTGACATGTTGTTTGTTAACATTAATTGATTTGGGGTATCCAGTATGTACTGTCAGTTTTTCATTCAACAGGCGCTAACTTCTGAAAATGTTTCCACATTTGCACAAAGCTGACTGGTTACTGCATCCAGCCTGCTTAAGGCAGGGGGAAAAGTACCACAGATCAGATTGGAGCTGAAGTAATCAAATGCCCTTTTCCTGTTCAGTAGCAGTCCGTGTAATTTGGTGACTTGCTCTGTGTCCCGTAGTTCAAGTAAAGGTTGTAATCTTTCTTTATGGTGCTCATTACAACACACAGGGCATAATGTCACTTGGAGAATTGTTCCGGGAAATTGGAGTATGGGGACATTTCTCAGCTTAGTTTGAACAAGTGCCTATGACTTCTGTGTGGTTCATATAAGCAGCTTATCCTAGTGGAGGGAGTACAACTCAAACATTGTTTAAAAAGGATTATTAAATTACATATTGTTAAAGTACAAGTTGCAGATGGGGGTGGTTGGTTTTCTTGGACAAGACAATCAAGTCCTTGTCTGAATTCCTTGGAAAAATAAATTGTCTTTTTACAGGGGTACATCAATTACATTAACTGTCCTTTGTGAACAGTTTAAGACTTATCTTCATTTGAATCTTCAAGCAAATTAATAAGCAAATACCAAAATAGTATAATTTATTTTCATGTGTATCAGAAGGCATTATAGTTGTGCTGTCTGGATAGCACAATTTGAGGGACAAATGAAGGGGCAAAGAGATTTCATGCATTCCAGTGATGTATCTGTGGTTGTCCGTGGTTGTCCATGGTCTGGTATACTAATTACCCTCCTTTTCTTTGCCACTCTGTTCTCCAGTTGCGTCTATTTTCAAGGAGTTTAGCTACTGACTCTTTGGCATGCTCCATTCATTATTTCAGTTTTGTTTCTAATGCTGCAGTCCTTTGAATTTTGGCACTCTTGTGTTTTATCCAAGATCTTGTTACTTGTGTTGGTTTTTCTAGGCCCTGTACTTGCTTTTCTGTCTGCAAACTGCAAGTAGAGTTTTTTGTGCGCTTGCTGTAGAGACTGTCCTTCAGTTTGACCTCCACAAAATCAGCATTTCAGAAGTCATGGTTTAGATGCACTTGTAGATGCATAGATGCGTCCCCTGCATATTCATTTTTATGCATAGGGATCCGTTTTCAATTTTAGATTTGTTCAGAAGCCTCTCTATTCTCCAGAGCCAAAACCAAGGAACTTTGACCGCAGAAAGCTCTTCTTTTTTTAGGAGAAACTAATGGAAGTCACTGATATGGAGATGGTAAACCAAGAATCATCTGAGGTTAAAATTGCAGTTTGCTTGACTAATCGTGGCAGTTGCAGTGCCAGATGATGTTTGAGTTACCATTTCTGAAGAAAATGTTGTACCTCTGATCTTTTTGCAGGGCACCACTGCTGTAGTACTATTCAGAATTGCCTTTCTCTAAGAAAAAAAAAAAACAAACAGTGGGTGGTGTACATTTTTGCTACTAAACTTCATGATTAAAGTGCATTTTCTCTTACTTTGGCTTTAATAGGAATACGAAGAATGTCTGTGTCCTTTAGTATGTATGCACATAGTTCAAGCATCCTGAAAGTTGAGGCTTCCAGAGTAGAGGGCTGGTTCTGTCTCCCGCTGTGAGACTGCAGTTTTCCAACATGATTGCAGAAATGTGTGGCTGGGTTAAGAAGGGCAATGGGAAGGGTAGTAGAATTATTTGGAGAATAAGAGTCATAAGATGAGGACTCCTGAGGACTAAAGAAATATGAGAGGGCACTAAGTTAAACCATGTTCAGAATCTGTTGCTTTATTGCACATCATGCATGCAGACTGCTCTGGGTCTGACTTCTCTCTTTAGTGTTATTACATAACGAAGTCATGCTGTAACTTGGGTGCTTGCGCTGCTATAGGTTAATCTGATTTGCATACAGTTATATGCTTAACTAAAGGTGTCATTCCAACTTAATCGTATAGTCCACAAACCCAGCTCATGAAAGAATGAAGAATGTAATAGTGATTTAGGTAGACACTGATGTGTGAAAGATGTTTCCATAGATATGGACTCGAAAACAGATCTAGAAGATATTTTTAGTAGGAAGGAGGCACAGCTTTCTTCTGTCAGCCTTTTTTTGTGTATGTGCGTCCCTTCTTTTAAAAGTAAGGTTATTTTTTTTTATAGCTAAGACTCTTTAAATTCTTCAGGTTTTAGCCACACATAAGGGTGTGAGAGGAGAAGTAGCAGGTCGCCTCCGATTCATAAGAATCCACAGATTGATCAAATTAAACTTAAATTTTTCTGAACAAGAACTGAAATTCTGGAAAAACTAAAGGCTTGGTATATTCATCCTATCCACAAGTAAACTATGCTTTCCCTTTAGAGGAGGCTTTTGAAAATCTGGCCTACTCTCCTAGAGCTTTAGACTGGTGTTCTGGTGGAAGTATGGTTAGCTAGAGTGTTGCAAGGAAGGCAACTGCAGTCTGTTACTGCATTTTTGAGAAGGTGACTACTTTATGCTATGGGATGTGAATAATCTCCTAAGTAGAAGTTATGTGACCACATTGTGGTTATCCTTCTGTCTGGTTATATTCACATGTGCGGTGGGTAACTCGCACCCTTGAAGAATCATGTATTGACATCTCACCTACAAGGCTTAATTTAGAATAGCAACAGCTTTCAGTTTACCTTCTGGGGAGGGATAAGGCAACCTGATTTTAAAGGGAGAGTGGATTTGTTAATTTTTGAAGTGCGCTAGCAGTTCTGTATGAATTGCTAGAACTGCATATGACTTGTCCATTTGTGTTTTCAGTTGTGGTTTACATGACAAACTACTGAGAGGGACAAACAGCTTACAAAGCACAACTCTGAATATTGCGTACCTAGTAATGTGAGAGATTAGAAGGAAAACTGCCTTTTTCAGTCCAAATTTGACAGTGTTTGTGGTCAGTTTAACTGTATCCTGTTTCTGATTCTTTTCTGTTTTGTTTTAAACACACTAATAATGTCAAATACTTCACAAAAATATGGCATTTGCCAGGGCAGTTTCTGCTTTTTGAACTCTAAATTATGGTGAAATAATTGAATATCTGCATATATACTATTTTACAATCTTTTCGACAATAAGAAAATGTTAGGAGTTAGTTTAACTCTGCTGCTATGGTGGAATGAATAGAAAGTCTTTTATTCTGCAAAATAATTCCCTATTTGATTTACAGGAGCGTTCTGTAATTATTTTGATCACTCTGACTTCACTAGAGTTGCATGTGAAGATAAAAAAGTCTAAGTTGTATTTTTTTCCAAGCAACTGCAGTAATGTGAATCTCATGCATGTGCTTAGGATACAAGAGCAGTCAGTGTACACTGTATTTTGTGGGCTAGTTACAGTTTGCGTGGGCATCAATATTTTGTGTTAGCTTGAGAAGAGACAGAACTTAAAAGCAGGGGTTGGGGTGAGAGGAAGCAGAGGTGTACTGCTGCTGACATCTCTCCATACAGCTGAAGTATGTGCAGCTTTTGTTTTTGTTAACAAAGCATGGGAGCCAAAGAGTGTATATCCAGTCCCTATGCCTCACGTTTCAATCACTGTTGTGTTGAGATCAAATATAAACATTTCTTTACCGTTTATTCTAACACATACAGGTGTTTTAGAAGGGTTGATAGCGGCTGAAAGAGGCAATGTGAAAAGCTTCAGTGGATATATAGTGTCACAGCTGGAGCTATATTGCAATAAAAGCATGTTATCAAAAAGTGATGCTACCACTTAGAAAACTGATCAAATGTATTCCACGTACAAGTTAAAACCTTCTAAAATCCCTAGTATACTAACTTTTCTGCTAGTACAGCTGCTTAGTTGGGGCCTCAGGTAAAATCTGTTTCAGAGGCTCTTCTCACAGTTAATTTTTTGTCCACTGTCTACAAACAGCAAAGCTTGTAGTCTTATTCTATTACCTTGTATTGTGTAACAGTGATTTGCACGCTCTTTGATGCTTCCCAGGGCAGAATTTGCAAGTATGTAAAATGTGTGACCTATTTTGTATGATTTTTTTAATAATGAATGCACAAATAAACTGATGTGGATTAGAAGGGTGGGTTGGATGGTTAGGGTGTGAAAGCCATGAAGATAAACCAGTCAGTTTACGCTGCCTGCAAATACAATTCTTATTCTCTTAAGCATGAATATTTACTACATCACATCCCAGTGATGGGAGGTGGAGGAGGATAGGGTGTGCATTATATTGGTCTGGCTTGAGTAAGGTAGCATGAATTTACAATACTTGTGATTCTTATTTCCAAGCAGATTTCCTTAGACTGGTCAGGGACAGTTGTCTTTCAGTGAAGCGTGAATACATTAACGTTTTAAGTAAATCTGCAGCACAGACATCTGAGAAGCTTGCTGCGTAATTTAACTGAAAATCTAAGGATGAGCTTTCACAAGATGGCTGAGCCAAACTAATGGCTTGCTGCTGCCTGAAGGGACAGCTGCTGTGTTCCTTCTGAGTACTGCTAGTTATCCAGTGTTGCCTCTTCCTTTATGCAGACTCTGGCATCATCTTGATCATTCAGATTGCTTTACCGTTTTCAAAACAAAACAAAAAACCACCAACCAACCAAATCAAAAACCCACTAACCAAACAAAAAAACCTGAACCTCCTCCACCAAAAGAAAACCTAAATAGTTTGCTTTGGTCTCCCTGTCACTATCGGAAAAGCAGAGTGTGAGCAGGACTTTGTGGCCAGCAGGTAGGGATCTAGGGAATGTCACTGTACTGGGAACATTGACACCTCTCATTGGCTCAGTAATCACAAGGAACATAGCTATTCAGATGTGTGCCAGTTAACAAGTTCTCTTTCAAACTAATTTTGTACTTACTTATACTAGAGGCTTTTTAAAGAACTGTGAATGATAGTGGAGTATAAGTTCTTGAAGTGAAACAGTTGAAAATACTTAAAAAAAAATATGAAAAGTGCAGTTCAGCTAGTACCGATGTCCTTGTTTAAATTAGATGAAAGCAATGCAAATTTGACTTGACAGACACAGAAAAGTCAGCTTTACCTCTGTGTATTTTTGTCATCTTAACGTTATTTGGACTGTTATTTAATAGTTTCCAATAGGTTGTTTAAACAAGAGATGTTGAACAAGTATCTTAATAATCCTTATTTTTTTCTTTTTAGAACTGAAGGAAAGTCATCATGGGAGCATTTTTAGACAAGCCAAAGATGGAGAAGCATAATGCCCAGGGGCAAGGGAATGGGCTTCGTTATGGTCTGAGTAGTATGCAAGGCTGGCGAGTTGAAATGGAGGATGCACATACGGCTGTGATTGGTTTGCCAAATGGACTTGATGGATGGTCATTTTTTGCTGTATACGATGGGCACGCTGGATCACAGGTTGCCAAGTACTGCTGTGAGCATTTATTAGATCACATCACAAGCAACCAGGATTTTAAAGGGCCAGATGGGCCACCATCTGTGGAAAGTGTAAAGAGCGGCATCAGAACAGGTTTTCTGCAAATTGATGAACACATGAGAGTCATCTCCGAGAAGAAACATGGTGCAGACAGAAGTGGGTCAACAGCTGTGGGTGTCATGATTTCTCCCCAACATACATACTTCATCAACTGTGGAGACTCAAGAGGTTTACTTTGTAGAAACAGGAAGGTTCACTTCTTCACACAGGATCACAAACCAAGTAATCCACTGGAGAAAGAGCGTATACAGAATGCAGGTGGCTCTGTAATGATTCAGCGTGTGAATGGCTCTCTTGCTGTTTCAAGAGCACTTGGGGACTTTGATTACAAATGTGTCCATGGGAAAGGTCCTACAGAACAGCTAGTCTCACCGGAGCCTGAAGTTTATGAAATTGAGAGATCAGAAGAAGATGATCAGTTCATCATACTGGCTTGCGACGGTATCTGGGATGTTATGGGAAATGAAGAGCTGTGTGACTTTGTAAGATCCAGACTTGAAGTCACTGATGACCTTGAGAAAGTTTGCAATGAGATAGTTGACACCTGCTTGTACAAGGTAGCCAGACTTGAAAGTAGTAGTTTACTGTTTTCAATATTAGAAATTTATGAACAAGTTAAGAATAAGTTTTGATTCCAGTGTATAAGTATCAAATGGCTTACGTTAACATGACTTTGGCAGTAATTACCATGATTCCCACAAAAATGGTGATAGAGGGGGAATGAACACACCACAGAAACAGTATGGTTTTCTGGGTGGTTTTGGTTAATGAAGACTTTAAAGTCATATACAGATATGTTGTGATTACTGGGAAACTAGAAGCTGATGGGAATTTATGGGCAAGTTAAGGACAATAAGTGCCCTTTTCTGTTATATAATATACTTTACAAAACCTTAACTCTTAAGACTTAATCGGGCTAGAGAATATTCTTTCCCTTCCTAGTCTTCCCTTCCTTTCTTGGGCATATAGTAGTAACATTATTGTCATAATTACACCAGGATAAATGCAGAAGGAATGAACCTTGACTTCATATTTTGCAGTTTAAAATTTCTTCTTGACTATATGAAGATCTGACTTCCTAAGTTAGTTTTTATTCTGGTTTAATTACTGTATTTCTTACTCAGTGTTGTGTGATACAGCTCAAACTAGCTGAAGCAGGAGATGGGACTGTTTTGATTTAAAAAATCTGTGTAATTTTGCCTACAGTAACTTCTACTTTGTATTAATAAGTTGCTGGATGGTGCAGTTACAGAAGAGATTTGAAGTATTGAGTTTCATAGTTTGACATTTAATTTTCCAAAGGCAAGCTATAAGTCATGATGTAAAAAAGTCGGCATTTTTGATACTAGAGACAAGGCACAGTCTCCACTCTTGCCACATGGCTAACAAGATCGTTGTTTCCCTTTTGGAAAAATGTAATTGCTTTCCAACACTTTGCCAGATTGATAATGCATATATTTTTGTTGACAATTTTTGTCTGGTAATCCTGAAAACAAATACCAGGGAAGGAACAGTGGCTTGTGGATGCTGTAAGCTTTGCAGTAGCCAACTGTCAGCATCTCCCTGTGCACACATATACTCTTCTTTTAAACACTGGCTTGTTCTTGAACTTGCTGACTTCAGTGGATGTAATTGGTGTTAAAAGTTAAGCATGTGGATGCATGTTTGTGGACCAGAGCACAGGGGTATTGAAAGTAAACTAAACAGTTACTTTTCATAAGCAGAATGTGTTTGTATTTTAACACATTCAAGTATCAGGGTTCTATTTAGTTGGTGTTTTAAATGTTTCCATTTCAAAGAATGCTTTTGTAAAGGCCTGGGCCCCTTCCAGTTGGCCTTTTAACAGATTCTCTCACTTGTAACTTCTCTTGTTTTAAAAGAAAAGGGGGGAAAAAAAACCCTAATAGCTGTGATTTTATGTGGAAGCACTGTCTGAATTCAACATCTCTCTACTTAGTGCTTTTAAGCAGTAATGGTTTTGTTTACCCAGCTGTTTTCCCAAAATGATTGGATAGTACTTAAAACAAGATGTAACACAACTTTGTAGTTACACATCACTCATTAGTAATGTCAGTTTTTAAAAGGCAATGAGCTGTCTGTAATTGGCTCCAGACCATGAAAGAGTAAAGAACAAAGTGACTTAAAAGTTGTACTGAATGAATGGGCAGACTTGTGGAATATGTAAAAGGGCAAGGGGAAATTAAGGCTAATGATGATATTAATCCATAGTAGTAAAAGTTGTATTCTAATACCATAAGATTTGTGAAATTTTGTGTGTAAAATACTTTGATGTGTATTTAGCCTGGTGTGTATACATTCTCAAATAATTTTTTCTTTTTCACCAGGGAAGTCGAGACAACATGAGTGTGATATTGATCTGTTTTCCGAATGCACCAAAGGTATCGCCAGAGGCGGTGAAAAGAGAGGCAGAGTTGGACAAGTACCTGGAAAGCAGAGTAGAAGGTGGATCATTTAAAAAAAAATAAGTAACTTTGTTTCTAAACAGACCCCTTGGCCCCCTTCCCCTTCCAACAACTAAACTCTTTAACATATACAGGCTTTTTAATAGACCTTCAAGTGCCATTGGCCATCTAGTGTACGTCTCTGAAAAAGGCACTCAAACAGTCCTGCTGTATGTCCTGAAAAAAATCTGCTATGAAAGTGCAGCAGCCTGTAGCCCTGAAAATTATTCAGGATGGCAGAGAAATAATTCATTTGGGCTCAGTGTTCTTCATGAGTCCACTGACAGCGGTAACTTCCAACCAATAGACCCTGGTTCCTGTTATGTGGAGTTAAATGAAAGAATCAGAATATCTTGCAAAGTGACTGTGAAGATGGTAACTTGAGTGTCATTTTTCCATATAGTTATGTACAATTTAGTTAGCCATTATATTTTATTATCCAATTATGGTAGGGTTACAGCTTGATCACTGTCATCTTTAAGGCACCTGCTAATATATTTACTTATTAGAAATTACGTCAGAAATTTGTCAAAGCTAATCTTTAAGCATTCATGATGAACAAAAGCTGGGAGCTCATCTTACTCTGATAGTAACTTTAAAATTTTGCTTTAAATTTCTATTTCATGAGTTCTTAAACTTTAAACTGAAATGGCAAGTCTTAGGCATTTTGGGTCACTTAACTAAAAATGATATTTGAAATCAATTTGATTTAAAAGATTTCTCATTGAAACTGCATTTATAGTGCCTTTTGGTATTTAAAAATTACCACAGCCTGCAGTTTGTTTCTGGAAACATAAGACATGCTGTATGCATTATGTGCATAGGTTAAGTCTATTTTTGAAGTGGGCTCCTCTAGACATATATGTTACAAGTCTAGTTATGTGTATATACCCCAAGAATCCTTAATAGCACGCAGGGCACAATACGCAGAGTTCTTCACAGCTATGGTATCAGTGGTTACTAAGTTAAAGGAACATATTGTGCACTTTTGCTCCTCCTTAGCTTGCACGCAGATAACAGTGCAGCTTCAGAAATTTCACAGAGAATGAGAATTCTGGGTCCGGATAGATTAATGTGCAATTTTAAAGCACTTACTATCTGTGTAGGTACTCCTTCAGGAAGTATCATCTTTTTCAAAGGCCTTATTCACAAGGTCTTGGCAAACTACATCTGTTTTGCCCCTGAACAAATGTCCAGACAGACATTTCTGTCTTTTAATGTAACACTTGCCTAATAGGAGAGGTTGGTGCACAGTAAGCAAGAGCGTGAATCTTTTTGACAGCGTAGCAGGAATATCCAAGTGCATGGTAACACTGCATGAGTTAAGTGTCAGATGGCTTTCTCCATTTCAAAGCAGTGAGCAGTTTTGCACCAGGCATTTGAAGAGCGAACTATGTATGCCCACCCACAGAATTGGTGAAGAACAAGTATGCTGTAAATTCACATGTTAATTTACAGCATGCTAACTCTCCTAATTGGGCAAGTATTACCTTTGTATCTTAGATATCTTGTCTGAGTTCAGACAAACTCATGACCTAGAGTATGAAAACATGTTCAAGTTAAGGCTAGCCTCATTGTACCCCAGGAATATTACCATGAGGAAAGACAACATTTTTGTACAAACACTTCGTTTTGTAAATGAAGAACCTAAACACTGGAACTGTGTGAGATTACGGTACATATAACGAATTTGGCTGCTGGTACTTTGCATTTATACAAACACAAAATGTCAGGAATGAGCGAAGTGTGATACTTGCATAGAGGTAGAAGGATTCTGTATGTAGTTATAAAGCACTTTAATACTAATTTAATGGGATGATGTCTGAACAACCTGAGAAAGTTCATTGTACTTCCCCTCAAGGTTTTTTTCTTCTTTTTTAGAGTTGTCCTCAGTTTTTGTCTATTGTTGCACAAAGATACTATTTAAATTAAAGAATATGTAGTAAACACTATTCAACCCAGCAGTGATTTCTATCAGCTGCGTGCAGAATTTGGCCTTTTAGGTCTTACTCATGAGGGAAGTTGAGAGGCTGAACTAAAGCAGAACTTCAAGAACAGGAGTTGATTAACTGTGTTACATTTAACTTAATAATTCTTGTGCAGTTAAATTGTTCTCTGGTGTAAATGAATAATGCAGTATTGGCTAGTAAGGTAGGACTGCTACAGCATCTGAAACTTTCAACACTACAGTGGACAATCTTACTGTTATCCTAGGATACTGTAAGATTGGCAGTGCTTAACTTTAAAAGCCTAATCTTCAGCTGAAGGAACTAAAAAAATGTGAACAGTACTTTTAAAATGATCTTACTAATCTGTAATATCCATTTAAAGTTAAAATTCATTAAAATGGAAACTTGGTGAAAATGCATATTATGTATTTCTATGCACTTCAGTACTCAGTGTAATCCAACAAGTAATGAGATTTGATGCTTACTGATGTGCATTTTTTTCTGGTAGTACTTTTATTCCATCAGCCCAGAGCATATTGTTATACTGTTAAGAAGTAGTGCAAATTTTAAGACTGAACAGGGCTTAGTACTAATGGTCATCTTGACTAAGGAGAGGCAATTCAGATTTTAAAAAACGTAGAAAGTTTTTTATTTACTGTGCCACCTAGGACTCTCCTTTTATACATTTTGATGTGTTTGTGGTCCAGATTCATAGCTACAATAAATAATAATGGAAGAAGCAGCAAGTGTGGAGAAGCATCTTTGTGCCATTACTTGCAATAAATCAGTGTTACTCCTAAAATATCATGTGAATTTCATGGTAGAAGTAATCAGTCGTTCCAAAATGTGTTGCTATTATTTGCACTAGTATGTGTTATTGATGTGTTGACTCTAAAAAGAAACTTGTTTAAGCTTTTTTTTCTGTTCTCTTTTTTTTTTTTCTACAGAAAAACATTCCATAATAGATAATCCTTGCGATATTTATACCTATAGAGAGATAAATAATTTTAAGTTAGCTGTTATACGTTCTTTCCCATATTTTCACAAAATCAAGGCTCTGGCTTTTTCTTAAACTTTGTGTGGAATTCCCATTCAGAATATGAAAAAGCGGATATGTTTTGAATCCTTTATTTTAGGGTTGTAAGTACGTTTTTCCAGTACTTGATGCCATGAAAATGTGTAGAAGGTTTAATAGTAAATTAAAGTTTGGGGGGAGGGTTGTAAGATGTATTGAAAGAAAATAATTCCAATAAATTAAACACAGCTAGCAGACCGACTCCATTTGTTGTGTCTTCAGTGTTCATTCAGTCTGTATCTATAGTTTTATCAAAATAAAAATGTATTCATTTAGTGGAGACTGTATGTTAAATGTACTGCAGTTACAGGTTGTGAAACTGTGTAGTATAGGTAAACTATAAATTCCTTATTTTTGTACAGCAGAACTTTAGCACTAGCACAATGTAGAATATATTAGATGTTCAAAATTGCACAATAAAGGAACTTGGCAAACCAAATCTGAGATCTTTGCTTCTTATTCAGATTTAAGAGTGTTAGATTATTTATTTACCAAATACTAGATGGTAAAATGAATTTTGGCTATAGATTTTGAGGAAATGGCAAGTTTTTTTGAGGTGTCTGTGGTGTGTGGTGTCATATTTAAAATGTAGGTTTTGAAGTAAACAGCTTAAAGCTTTATGTTGCAGGTTAACACTGGTTGAGGGCTAGACAGTGTTTCCACTGGACTTTGCAAATAATTTACACAGCCTGACTGCAAAACAGCTGATGCTTTTGTAAACACACACAGCCCTGAAAAACCATTACATGCACAAAAAGTAATTCACAATTGTTGTTTTTAATTTTTTAGCTAAAAAGGACTGGATACATGCTGGTTTTAAAAGCTTTTAATGTGCCTTATCTCACTAATTAAATTATAAAATGGAAACTTGGTATGTTCTTCTGGAATTATTGTTTAGGGCAAAAACTGAATGCTAGAGTACTTTTGAAAAGTGATATTGATGAATCTCAACTACTCTTCAAGCTGTGTAAATGCTTTATTACATGAAGAATAGCATGTGTGTACGTATGTGCATGTATATATATATGCATGTATGTACACATCATTGCATATGTGCTGCAGTATTCACTTGAAGATCAAGAGCACCAAGTCTTAATAATTCATATCTCTTATCATTTCTAAGAGGTCATGTTTACAGAGAAACTGATGAGATGCATTTTAAAAAATGTGCTTGGTCTTCAAATTTCGTAAAATCCCTATTTAAAAAGCGACTCTTCAGGGGTAGTATGGTGTGAAATATCTTGTGTTCAAATAACATTGTGTGCTTACAACTTGGAGAAAAAAATAAACAAAACCAGGCCTAAGAATAAAGTTGAAGAATGAATTTCTTAAAAAATGACTGTGGCTACAGTACGGATTCTCTTCACCTAGAAGGTGGAGTGGATCAGCTTTAAATAATTGCCCAATATTCACATATACCCTAAGTGAATATAGGATGGAACTCTCTTAGATGTGATGTCCCTGGCTTTTAATTTATATGTAATAGTTCTTAAAATTTGCATGTTGCTGTAATGCAGTGAAGTACAAGTATTGGTTAATATACATACAGCCATGGGAGTTATTTTTAATATGTCTAACCTTTTGTTTCTTGAAAATATTATGCTTTCTATGATGGCGATAATCTTTTATCTTCTGTTGCAGCGATAAAGCTGATGTTAGTATCTGCCTCGTGCCCAGGGCATTTTGTTGGGAAGCTATTACATCTTCTATTATATCTAATGTATAGCAGGAAAACCATTAAAGAATTTTTTCCCACTTTTATTAGGTAGCTGTTTATCTCTAAAACCAGTGTGCATGTTAACAGTTAGCAGTATCTTTGTCAAATCTGTTACAGGTTCTTTTTCTTATGGAACCAAAGTTAACAATTACCATGTTGAATATGGTCTGTCATCTTTGTTTTTTTTTAATATCTATTAACAGAAGTTAAGCTGCCTTTTTATAAAACTGAGTGTTTCAATCTTTTTAAGTTAAATTTGGACTGCACTTACAAAAAAAGTACTTCTGATTCCCAGAGATCATAAAGAAGCAGGGTGAAGGAGTCCCAGACTTAGTCCACGTGATGCGTACGTTAGCAACTGAGAGCATCCCAAACCTCCCACCGGGGGGTGAATTGGCGAGCAAGTGAGTTCATATCGATGTAAATGTGGTTTTTGATTAAAATCGAAACTTAACTGTAAGGCCACTCTTAAAAGTGGGGGGAGGGAGGAAAGGTACCAGTCAAAAGGTGATGATCTGTTCTTCAATTTTTATTACTCGGTTGTTCTGAATAAAAGGACAAGCATAATAACAGTTAACTATGAATCACTACTAAAATTAAATGTCAAACTGTAGTTTTGGGAAGGACTGAGGTTTTTTTAAGGGTGGCCTGAGTGTGTCTGGTTTTTGTAATTAACTGGGTTTTCTGGGTGGGAGGTTACATTTGAAGATGCAAAAATAATGCACTGACTTTAGTAGCTCTACACTTTGACAAAAAGTGATACGCATATGATGTTTTGCTTGGCAGCTTTCTTTTCTTGTCTGTAGCTAAAGCAACATTGTGATTGTGTAAAAGTTTGCTTTTGTGTCTCTCTGCTTGTGACAAATCTGAAGACCAGATAGAACTCTTATCAAAAAAAGAAAAGTGGGAAGTTAAATTTACGCCTTTATATAGGCTGGCTTTGTCCTTGAAGAGTTCAGCGTTGTCACTCTGTGGCTTCTCAAACTGATGTCTTTAAGGAAGCAACGTACTTAGCTCGTTTGCAGACCAAACCAAGTGCTTTTAGGATCAAAAGATTGTTCATGAACCTGTGCTGTGTTGGATTGGCCACATATGGTACAGACTATATTTTTAACCCTCCAGAGTATGATTTTTGTATTGTTACACCAAAACATAAAGACTCTAGGTATGTAATTGAATAAATGATAACTGAACTGTAAAGATGACTTCTACAAAATAAAATTTTGAACTATTTGACTAGGAGAAGAAGAGACGGCAATTTTATGTATAATAGCAGCACCTATTTAGGATGTGTTGCTGTATTCTTGAAGTATTGATGAGTATATTACTTATGAAATATGGTGTACAGATTGAGAAAAATCAATCTCCTTTGGCTAGCAGTAGCATCATAGTTGTGAGGAAGTGCTGAAGTGACTGACTTCCATGGGATTTTGTGTCTTAGTGATACTAGTTTGAATAGGGATTGATAGAAGTATGGATTTAATTGGATGGTAGCATAACTCAAAGCACTACTGCCAATTTGGAAGGAAAATAATGCTTTTCAAGAAACCTGCCTTTATTTAGAATCAAAGATACCTTATTCTTGAAAGATAATGGAAACTTTCCAGTTTATATGTGCAATGTACTTTGGCTGTAATTGCTTGTTTTTATTGCTTTAAATTCAGCCTCTTCTTCCATGCCCTATAATCATTCACTATGGTGTCTGTACTGCTGCATGGTAGTTCCTGACTTCTCATTGTTACGGGATGATTATAAAGCCTATCATCTGCTTTTTTTCTTCTAATGCACTTCTTTGTCATTGCTCTGCATGCATTCATGAGCAGTTAAAAGGTTGTTCTTTGAAGTTTGTTTTGTATCGCAGTTGTAGTCTGCTGCTTCGTCACACTTGGTTCTGCAGAAGGGGATCTGGAAGAAAGTTGCTTTTAAGTCCAATCTGCAGTTCCTGTCTTTTACTCCCCTCTTTCCTTCCTGCTCCCCCTCCAAAGTTGTTTCCTTATATGCTGGGTAAGGCAAAGGCTTCCTATTCCTTCAGCCTCACACTGGGGTTTTTTGAGTAACAGTTTTCAAAAAAACCTTTTCACCCTGTGTAAAAAA
>VUYV01000120.1:1758800-1868524 GCA_008711295.1 Anarhynchus alexandrinus
AAAAAAACAAACAAACCCAAAAAAACCCCACCAAACAAACAAAAGAAACACCCACAAAAAAAAAGCACAAAAACAAACTGCCCCCCCAAAAAACCACCAACAACAAAACACCTCTATTACATGTTGTTTGCAATTTTTCTGTTAATATTTTATCAATATATTTCCTGTCAATGTTTCTATCAATATTAGAGAAGCTCAGAATCCCAGAGATGAAAATTAATTACAAGCTATCTTAAATATGCTAAGCAAATGTTTTTTTAAAGAAGGCACTAGAACAGGTTGCCCAGGGAAGTTGTTGAGGCCCCATCCCTGGAGGTGTTCAAGGCCAGACTGGATGGGGCTTTGAGCAGCCTGGTCTAGTGGGAGGTGTCCCTGCCCATGGCAGGGGGGTGGAAATAGATGATCTTTAAGGTCCCTTCCAACCTAAACCATTCTATGATTCTATTTGCAGTTTAAATTATTTTGAGAAAAGTTGCAGGAGAGTATTGTAAAAGAGTGTTGCTTCAGAAATAATTTTTCCAGGTTTGCACCTGGAAAGTACATTTCAGAATGTAACATGAACAAAAATATACCTCAGAATGCAATTTTTCTGCATCCAGAAAATAAAAAAAACACTATTCCCCCATGAAAGTGCCATAACACATGAAGTACTACTGCAGTGTTCACCAGACAAACGAATGACCAGGGCATTCAACATCCATCAAGCTTTCTGACGCCCTTTTTCAAAGTCAAGAGATACAGCACCAAGCAGCAAGGCAGCCTCATCTGAATGTCACTGTGCTCTTCTCCTGCTGAACTCTGAGTGGTATTCAGCCTTGTTTTTCTTGAAGCTAAAGGTTTTAAAGGATACGGTAGCTATGTTCGATGTTTAATAACACCTAATGCTAACTTGCAGTAAACTTGGTTCTGTGAATCTGAAACTGTTAAAGTTTACATTTTAAATTAAAATTGTACTTAGGGAATTTGACTTAAAAGAAAAAAAAAAGACGACACAACCTTAAAATCTTGTGGGTTTTTTTTTGCTCTAGACGGAGTGTGATTGAAGCCGTTTATAACAGACTGAACCCCTACAGGAATGATGATACTGTAAGTATCCTTTCTCTTACCTTATCTTTTCCCCGCTCCAATTATTTTAGCTGTTTTGTAAAGAAACATACTGCTAGTTCTTGCTAAAGGACCCCTTTCCCCAATAAAGCAATAGCAATGTTGTGCTTTTTGGACTGCGCTTTGTAAATGTTTTCTGCTGCCTTCTGCTGATCATAGTTTCAAAACTCCAGTATGGTTGGTTCATTTGTTCTCTGGAATTTCATTATTTGAATACTGTCAGGGTTTCCAGATGCTTTCCTGCCAAATGGTGCAAAGAGTCATTAAGCAGCTTTAAGGATATATTAATTTTCCAAATGGACTGCATAAGCACTTTTATTCTTAAGCGTAGTGCATCTTACAGCAAGCATACAGTTTAGGTTCTTACAGGTCAGATCGGAGCGATGTGAATCCACTCTCAGTGGTGGTGGTGGGGGAGAACCAAACTCTAAAATATGAACAGTGATCCCAGTTGTGGTTACATCACTGGAAACAACGTTCTGTCACCAAAAGTTGTGTACTTCATAAAGTAGTTAAATTGATCCTTTACCTATCAGCAAAAATTCCTTACATGTGACGTAAGTGAAACACATCCAGACATAAAGAATTGTGTGTTGGCTTTACAATTGGGTGCTAGTTTATTTGGCAGTTCTCGTATCTTTAAAATAAGAAGTACTAAATAGTGGCTGAAAGAGGATGCTTTGCCTTCAAAATACATTCTGTAGTATGTTACTGTTCTACAAATGTACAGTACACAAACTTCTTTGTTTTGTGATGATGTTGGCAACTTGGATACAGAAACTTGCACACTGAATAGCTGGCATGCAGCTCCTCCTTTTTTACTCACTACTGCTTTTATTCTTCCATACTTGCACTTGAAACAAACACAGCCATTTTGGTCTTTCATATAATTGCTCTCCTTTGCTACTTCTGGTCTTGAAGAAAAAACTGGAGGTGGTACTTTTGCAAAGGGTAATTTTAGTGATTTTGGTTGGGTGGGTTTTTTTTACTACACCTCCGTGCCAACTGTTCTTCTTTATGGTTTGTAATGAATTCTGTGTACAAGTTTGAATGAAGGGTGCAGAACTTTAGTGCTAAGAAATAGTCGTATGTGGCATTGCTAGAGATTTAATTAGCCTCTTTTCTCTTGAAGGAATCAGTAAGGCGGTGCGTTTAAAGAGGTGTAGTATTTCTACCTCCTGCAGTCTTAGTAATGATAGGGAAGTAAGTGTAGCTGTGGAAGCACCAGCATACACTGTTGTTAGAGCCCATCATGGCCCTTAATTCCTTAGGGGAAGGTAGCAAGTAGTGCTGCAACAACCAAAGATTGCTGTACAAAAGCAGTTTGCTCTGCTGCCTGTGCTACCAACTTTGCTGTTGCTCAGCTACGAAGCTGAGGTCCCACTTCTTAGTCGTGGTGTTAACCTGTGTACCCAACTGATGAGGCAGGTCGAGAAAGCTGAGTATAGAGCAATCTGAGCAAGGGAAAAGGAAACAGACATGACACAAAGGCAAATGGATTAAAAAGCACTTACTAGAATTAAATATTCAATTTGTACTAGTTTTTTTGTAACTGAAGCAGGAATCCATTAAACATTTTTCAGGGGTGTGGTAGTTACACAAAATCCACTGTTGCCTGTGGACCTAAATGGACCGAATTTTAGGGATACTCGGATGCATGGTTGTAATGCCATATAGTGTGGCCATACGGTTATGGTTTAGAGCACAGCATGTTTCTGCTTCCAGTTTTTTTTCTTAGATATGTTTTTTTTTTTCTTCTCCTTGTGGTTTTATTACCATCCAAAATTAGGGCTTCCTGCAGTTGCCTAAACTACACTTCTCTGACCGTAAATAGTAAGTGTTAAAATTGATCTGAATTATAACAGGGTGTCAGTTGATGACTGTATCTTCCTATGTAGCAAGGGAGGGTTGAAAACACAAAAGATAATGATAACAACAAATGGCACGAGGCACATCCTGCTCTTTTAATGCACCTGTGTAGTAAGTGTATCCATTTCATATTACTTCTGACTACTCTGGGAATGCTTTTGAATAATATTCCTAGGATAGTATTTTGTGGATTGGTAAACACTTGGTGAGATTTTGAAATGTCTTGATGCTAATGCTTCATTAATTAAGCATGTGTTTTTTAGATACTTCTAAAATGCTGTTTCTGAAAGGGGAGAGAAAACAGACTTCTAAAATTATTTAAGTGTGTACCCTTTTCAGTCTGGATTATCCAGAAACTGCTGTAACTATGGGCACTCCAGACTTTAAAGGGTTCCTTCTTTTTTCTTTAAGGACTCTGCGTCAACTGATGATATGTGGTAAAACTACTCATCTAGCTGTGGAGTTCACGTTTCATCCTTCAAATGGAAGCGCAGCCCAACCTCAGTGACCCTTCTTAACATCCATCCTCAACCTTAATTAAAGAAGGGAATATGATGTGTTGGTGAGAGTGACTACAGCAGTACGACATGTAGCCCAGGAACTGATCTTTTTTGTAAAACAGACTTCTGTAAACGTGATTTCAAACCATAATTCATGTTGTAAATCAGACTCCAGCAATTTATGTTGTATGATTTTGTTTTTGTAAAGTGCAATTGTCTTTGTACAAAATGCTCATATTTAATTATGAACTGCTTTAAATCACTATAAAGGTTAGAAGAAATGTTTGGCTTGTGTGATGCAACAATATATATCCCTTTAAATTCATGTTGTGGTTTTGGATTGCAAGGAGCAGCAGCCTAGCCAGCTAGGTGCTCGAGAGGTGCACAAAACTGTAAAGATAATTTTTTGTTTTATATGAAAGCTGAACTTGTGGGCAACTTACCAGAAATTAGTGTGTGAATTTGCTTGGCAATGGAAAATTAACTAAGAGTAGTGGACGTTCTTCAACGAACGTATATCGTTTTCTTGGACGCACTCCTACTCTCACGTTGAGTTAAAGGGAGTTCTGATTTTTACTTCAGTGGGAGTTAAATCATGCCCTATTAATAGTATCATGTTCATATGCGTACAAACCTTGGGATTAGAATGCCTTGACTCTTTGCACCTCTTTTTTCATTAACCCTTACCTGAAGCTACTAATCACTGAGCACGAACAGGCAGCTTTCTACATACAGTAGGAGTCTGCAGCATTTTTACAATCCTGATTGGCTGGGTCTGCTGCTGTTCCAAGTAAAATACTTTGAATTCCATTTTATCAATAAAGCTTGATTTAACAAATGAGAAATTTATCCATAAATGTGTAATTCCTTTTTTCCTGCCTTTTAAAATGTCAGTGCCATTGTAAATGATATTTTACTTGTGGAAGAATATTTTTATTAATTGGTAGCCCATTTTTAAAATGGGAAGGATTTTGATTATTGCCCAAGACATAGCCATATGCTAGAGGATGATGTGGGATTAATCTGTTACCCTATTTTTTACAAGTGTGGGTTTTTTCAGGCTTCTTGGTGTTGTGGTTTGGTTTTTTTTTCCCCTCCCCACTGAAGATGTGCATTGGTTTGAATTTGCCTACTGTTTGATAAAAATACATTTGTCAAAGCCTGACAATCTTTAACATTTTATGGTGTGTGTTTTTAATTGACCCACTTACTTAGAATGAGAGACTAGTGGTTAAACAGTACTTGTGATTTGAGATATAGCATGTTGACAATATTTAACTGTTCGTTGTTTAAAATTCTAATTTAAAATTTTATAAGATAATAAACTAATTTGATTTAAGCTTAGCTTTCTCCCATTGAGCATACAAAAATTAAGTTTTCAAGTCAGTCGTGTTTGCAAAACTGCTGTTTTGTGCACCTTGTATTGTCTTTTTGGTTGAGAATATTGTAATATGTAGTTTACTCATTTAGTAGGCAGATTCCCCAAAAGGAAAATCAGTAAAACAAGTAGATTGTAACATTTACTGCAGTTAAACAGAATCAAAACTTGGTGTATAATTACTTTTTGATAGGAAAATGTAGTACAATGCATTTTGCTATATTTGTCTTTCCCTAACTTTGAAATATACATATTTGTATATATAGCCTTAAAACTAATGCAGAGTTAGGGAACACTGAACAGTGAAAAAGTAACTTATAGTGTCTTGGAACTACGTATAGTATATACCAGCAAACTTTTCTTTTATCCCTCTTGTCTTATGTGGGGTGCTTAAACGTAACTTCATTGTATTCAGTTTGTAATCTGTTCAAGCATGAATGAAGAAAACATAAGCACTATTTGTATTTATAAATTTATAGCAATTTTTGCTTAAAGAACCGGTTCCTTACCTACCTATGAATAAATGCTTAAAATGTCTAATTTTGTTGTAGAGTGCAAAACTATAATAATGTTAAGTTATAGCTTCACAGGCACCTAATTAACAAGCATATTTAATAATACATGGCGTATTAGTGCAAAAAGCTAAACCTAATTTAGGACGAGGCAGATAAAGTTCTGTCCTTTTTCATAGAGACTAAAGTTTAGTTTTGGAAACTGCAAAACCTTGAACTGGACTGTGGAACCTTTGAGTTTTAAACTTTAAAAATCAGAAGCAAAACTGTGGTGTGAAAAGCCATACTTCAGACCATAATCACTTAAACTGTCTCAGTGACAAATGATATATTTGAAACCTCTTCTTGTGAGGTCTCCTAAAGGTTAGAAAGAAAATAATTCTGCTATTGCTACAGGCGATGTAACTAGGTTTGAGGGTAGCGGAAGAAAGCCCGTTTCAGGCCTTTCTCTCTCCCGCCTATGTTCAGCGTTTTGATGAGGTCAGAGCACTGAATCTATTATGTATGCATAAACACTGCCATTTTAGATACAGATTTTGATTAAAAAATATACAAATTAAGTATATAAAGCATCCTAGAAAAAAGGCAAGCTGTACTTTTCACTGCTCTGGAAAGAAAAAAGGCACTTTTGCACCTTTGTGCATCATCTTCTTGCACCAGAAACGTTTTTTTTAAATGCTAAAAACATTAGCACCTCAGGGGCAAGGCAGCAATTTTATTTTTTTTTTTTAAATATTGTGTGCTATTTATTTCCATCTTGGAAAAAGATTCCTGTGTGACAAAAATGAAAATTGTATGATGTTCAAAGATGTATTTTTAAATACATGTTCAAATAGGATGGTCCCAATTTGCTTGTTTTTAAAAGGAAATGACATTTGTAAAGCTACTTTGCTTCGTATGCCATGCAACTTTGTTTTCCTTCTACATTTGACAGTTTCACTGGCTACGGTTTCTGTGAGTTTTGTTATAGTCAGATTAAATGTTTCACTGATTGTTCTGGGAGAATACCTGTACTGCTTTATAAACAACTGTTTCAAATAATTCTCGCTAATTCAGCATTGAAATATGTTCAAGACAGAGGCTTCTAAAATGTGTGTTAAAACCAATGTGGGATTAACTCAATGCAGTTACATTAAATAGGGTCCTAGATTTGCAAGGCTTTGTAAATCCCATTGTATCAATAGAGTCCCCGGTACACATGGTGGGGCAGAAGGAAGCCTGGGAGTCCCATGCGAGTTGTGAAGCCAGGGCTTGCTCTTACCTAGCCAGGGAGCAGCGCCCCAAAGACCTTGATGTGTGGCCATCGTTCATTTTAATCTTCCAGTAGAAGACAGAATCAGAGAGAGAAACTTCATCTGCTTGTCCTTAAACTGCGCTCAACTGCGGTAATCCTAGGTTGTGTCACGCTAGCGAGATGCTCGATGAATATTGAGCAGCAGAGGAGTAATGGTAGCACTTACCTCCGTCGTTCATGCAGGTGCCAAAGCTAATCATTTTAACACCTACTTAGGATAAATTGACTTCAGCATCCATTAAATTGTTTGTTGCAAAACCAGTACTGTCTCATCTACATAGGTTAAAATCTGAGCCATTTTGCTCAGTTCAAGAACTGGAAACTTGAAATGGTGATTTAACAAAATTAGGGAAGAGCTTTTCACTTCAATTGATTCCCTGATAAGAATCTCATCTTAATTTGTTACACTGGAATACAATAGACTTCCTATTGCATTTCACACTTTAGTAATTTATGAGCTAAGGATATGGTTTCATGATCAACTTTTATCCAGACTAAACTATTGCCGTGAGCTTGCCCTTTTTGTGCCAGCAGTCATGCTTATGCAGCTGTGCAGTTAGGAGACAAAAAAAACCCCACAACTGTATTCTTCAGCTGGGTAAGTCAACGTACCAGCATCCCATAGCTGGATTTAGGACAAGATGCAGGGTGGGGAGACAGGACTGAGAGTAAAGGAATGGTTGCACCACTCCTTTTGCCACAGTTCGGGAAACCGCGCCCTAAATGCAGATTAATGATTGACCTTTGTAGGGAGTATCGAAGCCTTTGCAGATCTTTCTCCACTCTATACTTAAACATTTTTGCGTTGGTAAACATTCTTTTTCTTAAAACTGGAATCATGAGACTTTGGTTTTAATGTCATCTTGTGTATGTGTTCCATGCTGACAAACTTACTTTCTGTTTGCTTTCTCTAGACGTGTGTAGCTCTGTCCTGTGGGATAGGCGGCATGGCTGCCACAATTAGGTTAATGATATGGTTGTTGCAGTTTACTTTTTTCGATGTACATCAGAATTTCATCATGCTGAGATGTTCACCTTCATCTCTACCTGCACCTTCTTGAATTGCTTTTATGCGCAAATGACTTGGTATATTTAAATTTCTTGATATTTCAATTTGGCCGTGTCTGTAACGGGCTAACCTTTTGTAAGATGTTACCCTTTTCCTCATCGTTTGGCAAATACAGTATTTTAATACAAACCTGATGTACCTTGCATAGGTTCAGAAACAGCAAAACTGTGTAGAGCTATAGAGCTGTACCTGACGGTTTTCTGTAGAAAATGGAATTGTTACTCCGTGCCAAGTTTCATGAGGTGTGAAAATAATGTCTCCTAGATAACTAGTATAGCTCCTTGTTCTACAGCTCCATCAGTTTCAGATGATCATAACCCGAGCCTTTATGTACCAATACAGGGTATAAAGTCTCCGCTTGGCTGGATAGTTGGGTTTTTTTAACTCTTTAAGCGGTAAAAAGAGGTACAACGCATGAATTTCTAGGATGCTGTAGTGCATAAAATGAACGTGATGCCTGCTGTAAGCTGCAAAAATGGAGCAAAATTTAGAAGTTAACAGTCTGGGGCTAAGTACTTTTGACTGACCTGTCTGCAAAATATTGATCAGAGAATCTGATCTTTTGGTGAGCTCTCTCTGAGCTGTCTCTATGGAGTGCTCGCATAGTCTGCAGGTCTCTGCAGACCCAGGTGTGCGCCTCCTGAACCTCTTCTGAGCCTCATTTTGCTTAATAACATTGCTTTGTAAATGAGGTAGCAGTCACCTGGGCCGTGGCGTTTGTTCATAGGAGTTCAAGAAGCTATAGGAAAACTTAAAGCTTTTCTTCTCATGGACCACTAATTGCTTTCAAGTAAAAAAAAAAAAAAGAACATATGGCATGCTAAAAGTTGAGTTTACATTATCTCCCACTGAAAACTTGTTACCAGAAAAATCTCCACATATTTCTACTATTTACTTAATACGTGAAAAAAATATGTGGAGCTTTAATCTCCCACTTGTGTCAGAGTTGTTGACCCATAGTGACCTAGGCTCTAGGCGTATTCCTTGCTTTATCTGTGGTTTTATTGGATGTTCCTTTTCAGTAGCAGTTAACCAGATCTATTTTTTTCCCTCATGTTGACACTCTTCTCGAGTCTTTTCTTCCAAGCTAAGAGAACAGGAGTGATAATGGTGTCTTAGGAAGGGGGTTTGGGGGAGGCTTGCTTTGAATGCAACAACAGCAAAACCCCCAACCTTTGCAACCAAAAAATTTGGCAAAGTGGGCTTAACTTTCAAAATGCCTTTTATAGAATTAATGAAATAATTCTATTCTGAAAGTGTCAAAACTTCCAGTAGAAGTGGGATGACAGGCCAGATTGCTGGAGTATATATATTGTTTTATGTCTAGCCAGATTTTTACACTTTACTTTTACTGATTCCTGCCCAAATGCTTTTTAAAGTATGACTAGACATCTACTTTTTTTTTTTTTACTCCCCCCCCAAAAAAATGGAAGAATAAACCCAATGGTGTTACTACTGTGTAACCAGCCATTTATTTGCAAGGGTGAGTGCTGTGTCAGATAGTAACATTTTCCTTTAAGAGCACTACATCTGCGCTTCTCAGCTCGCTCAATAACATTGAGCTAAAACTGAAATTCATTTTTGCTTCCATTAACTGTATGGCTCTGAAGAGCTGGTGGGAGCGTGGGGTTTTTTACAGCTGAAGTAGACAGGACTCTCGGTACACATTGTGAGTACGCCTGCGGGGTTGAAGGAGGTGCCATTGTTTCTTTTGAGAAATATCTTTGAGGAGCAAAATGAGAAAACTGAGGCTGCCGGGTCACAAAACATTACGTACTTTCGCTTTTGTCAATGGCTATAGACTGAGGTCCAGAGTTTAATTTCACTTGCGTTACTGAATTCAACCCAGTCTGAGCAGTGGAAATACTGAGTAGCCCATTTCATTTTCAGTGCTGGGATTTCAGGCTGAAGCACAGTGTTTTTGTTCAAACTACAGGAGGAAATTAAATTAAGATAGTCTTGGGAAAATCAGGCACGTACTTAACTTTACATCCTGCTGACGTTGATGGAGTTTCCCTCACAATATATAAAGTTTGCACGTGTATTGTTGGAGCCTTAACTGCCCCGCTTTTCTTGGAATGAAAAAGAAATGTAATCTTTATCCAGTTTTGGTTTTGAAAAAGCTTTTCAAAGCCAAAGGGAAGAAGGTGGTAATGTTAAAGCAAAATGTTAGATTAATTGGAGATAACAATTTCATAATTATTTAAACATGTAAGTCAGCATTTTTTTTCTTTTAAAACATCAGAAGGGCACAGTTTAAGAGGTTTGGTCTTTGATGTAGTGCTTTTAGCTGTAAAGAACAAACAAAAGGATGAAACCCAAAATGAGTTACCCGGAATGGAAAAACAATGAGACCCTAAAAATCTAGGAATAAATGTGCTGAATTTTACATAGCATTATTTCCGTGTCCAGTGATGGACCTACTGAAAGGATCTTTGTCGGTGTTTTTAGGGGAACTTTTTATTCTTGCTGAGTGTTTGATGCCGGACTGGCAAGTCTGCTGCAGTCTGAAATTTCCAGACTCTTAAATTGGAAACTGGGCGTTATGCAACAGAGTTCCCAGTACGCGCGGTGCTGCGGCACCTGTTGCCACAGGCTCTGCGGGTTAATGCCGTGCCACCGTTTGGTGCTGGAAGTTGGGATTTCCTAGCATGTGTTTTATTGCTGATGGTGTGATTCGCATGACCTTGAGTACCGAGAGTTAAGTTGTGTTTATTAACCGGATCTAACTCTTTGGTGCCAGGAATCTAGTTTTTGGAGTAAGTGCTGAATTATGCAAATGTTCTTGGCAAATCGCGCCGGGTAGTTCACTGCTCGGAAAACTAAATTACTAGCGACGAAGGGTTAATACGAGACGAAAGCCTAGATTCTCCTAGCCAGGGAATACTGGAGGTTTGAAAAGTGTGAGGTTTGATTTCCAGAACTGGCTGCTTTATAAACCTGCGAAAGCAGAGATTTGGGGTTCTAGCATCTGTCTTGTTACTACGACCACGTACAAACATGCTGAATTAGAGAGTTTTCACCTGTCTTCTCACAGAATTGACTCCACATCGTATCATAAGAGTCTCGTTTGTAGTGACATGCTGTGCCTGTCTTTTTAGAAAATTCATGATCTCTTTATATCTATTTTGTGGAAAGTGTAACTTTTTTTCATTGATGACCTGTATAAATGTGTGTTACGAATGGAGAGATTTAAGCTTGAAAAGCATGTTTGCAGATTACACAGCTTCATTATGGAATTTATAAATTTAACAGAGTAATATACAAGAGCATAACTATTTTCCTTAAGTAGAATGTATAACAATATATAATAAATTATTCTCCACATAGTTCACCCACTATTTACAGTTTTACACAATTCAAACTGTGTGTTTACAGAAAGTTCAATAAATGTATATTTTGTACTATGTACAGATTCCTGGTCCCAAAGAAAATGTGTGAATTTAGTTTCTAACTTAACTTTTGAGATTGTACCTTTTTTTTTTCCTTTTTTTTTTTTTTTGGTTTGGAATCAGTTGAACAAACTGCGTTATGCCTGTCGATGGTGGAGGCTTGCATTGGAGTAAATGGGAATTGGAAATATTTCTAATCTACAAAAGTGATTCCACTAAATAAAACAGGCAATTACATCGTGTGTGTGTATTTGAGTTGTATGCCATGAACTGTTTTCACATCTGTTTTATTGTCACTAATTTACAAACTTACCAGGCCTCCTTCAGTTTTCTGACTCAAGCTAGTTATATTAAAATGGAATATTGAGGGCTTATTTTGATCATTTGTTAGTCACAGTAACAAAAGTCCCCCTTTTCACTGTTTTTCACCTTACATGTTGAAATTCCAAGATAAAGCAGTGTGCGCTTGGCTCCGCCATGGTGTTGCCCAAAAGCCACCAGGTCTGGGGTTTTCAAGAGAGCCACGGATCAATTAGGGTGCCCAACTTTTCGAAAACCGAGTCACAGGAAAAAAATCTATTTGTATCTTCTGTCCTGATTCAGTACTGTAAAATACAGGATGGACTTTTGTAATGTAATTTGTAAGAATTTCAGGATGCTGAAGGATGAAATAAATCTTTACACTGGTTTTAGCCAGTATGATTTGGAGGGAAAATGAGTCTATACGTTATCGGTTCTCATTTTGTCTTCCCTGGAAATCTTTATAGACAGAGAGCTGGTAGGATTCTGACATGGACTATACAGATTAAACCAGGGGAGGGGGCAGGAGGGTATTCTGCTCTCACCTGTGACCTGGAGCAAACTTGTCTTTTCTAAAGATTCCCCATCCCTTTAAGGATTAAAAATCAGAACTACTGAGTTGTCAAGCAAAATGAGGGAATGTTTTCCGTGGATTACAAAATAAAAATTGCTACAATAGGATTGACTCAGCCTTGGCTCACACTAACCGAGCAAACATAGGAGACAAAGTATTTTCTAGTGTTTTCTAGCTCAAAGCTTGTAAAAAGAATGTTTTATCCCATCTACTTGGAAATTTACATTTTGGTGTATTTTTCCTCAAAGCCCGTATTGGGTGTGCGTGTCAAGGTCAGTAAAGAAGAAGGGAGAGGAGGTGCTCCAGGTGCCAGAGCAGAGATTCCCCTGCAGCCCATGATGAAGACCGTGGTGAGGCAGGCTGTCCACCTGCAGCCTGTGGAGGTTAACGGTGGAGCAGATATCCACCTGCAGCCCACGGAGGACCCCACGCCAGAGCAGGTGGATGCCCAAAGGAGGCTGTGACCCCGTGGGAAGCCCATGCTGGAGCAGGCTCCTGGCTGGACCTGTGGACCCATGGGGAGAGGAGCCCATGCTGGAGCAGGTTTGCTGGCGGGACCTGTGACCCCGTGGAGGACCCACGCTGGAGCAGTCTATTCCTGAAGGACTGCACCCCGTGGAAGGGACCTACGCTGGAGCAGTTCGTGAAGAACTGCAGCCCATGGGAAGGACTCATGTTGGAGAAGTTTGTGGAGGGCTGTCTCCCGTGGGAGGGACCCCATAATGGAGCAGGGGAATAGTGTGAGGAGTCCTCCCCCCGAAGAGGAAGGAGCAGCAGGAACAACGTGTAATGGACTGACCACAACCCCCATTCCCCGTCCCCCTGCGCCACTCGGGGGGAGGAGGTACAGAAATTCTGGAGCGAAGTTGAGCCGGGGAAGAAGGGAGAGGTGGGGGGAAGGTGTTTTAAGATTTAGTTTTTATTTCTCATTACCCCACTCTGATTGGTAATAAGTTAAATTAATTTTCCCCAAGTCGAGTCTGGTTTGCCCGTGATGATAATTGCTGAGTGATCTCTCCCTGCCCTTATCTCGACGCACGAGCTTTTTGTTATCTTTTCTCTCCCCTGTCCAGCTGAGGAGGGGAGTGACAGAGCGGCTTTGGTGGGCACCTGGCGCCCAGCCAGGGTCAACCCACCACAAAGCCAAAGAATAATAGACCTCTGAATAGCATTGTTGGTTCATTTAAATGTTGTTTCTTTAAATGCTTGACTGGTAATATTAAATTTGAATATCATCATCAGGTGTTTAGATAGAAATGTTAAGCTAATTTAAGGTGTTCGTTGTGGCAGAATTAAATCAGACAGCATTTTACATGGGCTGATTTAAAAGAGGGAGAACCCTGAAGCCCAGTGAAATCCTTTAGTGGTGCTTTCAGTTTTAGATTTCAGCAGTTTTTAAGAATGTAAGAGGTTATTCTAATGCAATGTAGTTCTGAAGGAATGAAGGTGAATTTGGCAAAGAGTAGCAAGAAGAATTGTTTATAGTTACTGATACAAATAAGACAATTATCCCTGCAAAAATGCATACGCAAGAGAGGCTCTGGAAGTTGAGTGAACTTGGTGTATGGCTGTCATTTGTGAGCTTGCAGGACTGGAAGTTCATTAGTATAATGAGAATTCATATATTGATTAAGTTAATTTGTGCTTACCAATTTTAGTGCAAACTTTCCAATTTTTTTATTTTGTGGGAAAATTATTTTTTATTAGTGGGAAAACCTAAAATTTTCTGCAACCTTTCAAAGATCCTACTTATGGGCCACAGCTGTTGAGAAAGATTTATTTTCTTTTCCCAATTAGCAACGTTTTCTGGTGTTCATTCTCTACTTTAAGAAAATATTTGCTAGCCAGGTTTTTAACCCTATTAAACAGGACAGAAAACTTCACTGTGACCTACCACTTCGGCTTGTCTTGAATTACAAGTTTGCTGAGTAGACATTTAAACCAGTGAGTTTGTTTGTACAGTAGAGCGGATATGAAGTAAACACTCTTAGTTATATGTGTTTTCTTGTCTTCACCTCCACTCCTTAGTAGTAGAATTGTCCGTGACACTGTCCAGTGTCCTACTGATTCTCTTTAGGAAGTATCATCTTGCCGAAGCTGCATTGTGGCTCCTCCCCTTTACTCTGAAATAGTAACGTCAGAGTTTGCTGCTGGCTCATGAACACCGAGCGTAACTTGGTGAGAACAGTCACCTTCCTCTGAAACTTGAGTCCCGTCCCATAAACTATAAGGTGGTACAGGATAAAACATCTATGTATCATTTACTTCAACAAAATAATTCAAGGTATGTTACAAGCATGAAAAAAAAAAAAAAGCTTTTCTAGACTGTTTTTAAAATAATCCATGGAGTCTCTAAAGTAAGACATAGACAGTAGGAACAGGATATTTGGACATGGCTGTCCTCCAGGTCCTCCTCACAGTCAAAGCTATGCTTTGTTTTTCTGCTTTTCCTACTTATCCAAATTACTTTTTCCAAAAGGCCAGAAGCCTTTTGAAGTATTCCTTTAGAAGAGTGATTTCTTGGTTTTGTAGTGCTCATCCCTGTCATGGATATAGTGGGAGTCTGTTACCTGAAGAACATGAAGTGACACGATCAACTTAAATCAGTCTTAATCCTAATACGTTTTACTTCATATTGCAAGTATCCTGAAGTGTGCACTTCAGAGGTTTGGGGAATTTTTTTTTCTGTTGTTGCAATGTTTTGGGTTTTGGGGGGATTTTAGTGCTTACCTTCAGCTGGCTTTAAAAGACTATATACAATTAGAATAGCAAAAGTAAGTGAAGTCACCCACCAGTTGATTGTTGTTGACTCCCAGTAATGAACTGGACACTGGCAGAATATCAGGGATCAGTTTCAGCAAAAAAAAAAAGCACAAAACAAACAAACAACAAAAAGGAAGGCTGATTTTAGAAGGCTTTTACTGAAAAAATTAGCAATGAAATGTACAGCATGAATTGAAATAATGTAATGTAAATATTTAATTACAGAAATACATTAGCTTAATGCTTTTACTCTCTTAAAACTTGCAGGAGTTTCAGTATGAAAACTTTATTGTTCTGCTAGGAAACACTAATAGGTGGCCAGCCTAACAGGCTGAACCTTGCCCAGTTTCAGATGTTGAGCTGAGGGTGAGGGTCTCAACTTACCTGCAGCTGAAAACCTCAGCGTGGGCATGAGTTCAGCGCTAGAAGAAAGCTGCTGCAGGCCACAGCCCAGCTTTTATTATCTAATAGCTAATACAAAGCTTTCATATTAAAATTTGATAAGGGGCTGTACTCGCCTTATCACCTTGTTTCTAGGTAGACTGTAACCTTTAGCCTGATTTTTATATTCCCTACGTACACAAATCAGCTGGGTCTTGTTCTGTGGTTGGTTCTTGCTTTGCATGCAGTGAAGCACATTCCTTCTGCCACCTCTCGCATACACCCGATCCCTTTGATTTTTCTTCCTTAACCATCTCTTTTTGGCCTGAAGCTGCCAGACTATTCCATAAAAGTCTGCAAATCTTCTAGGTGGTGTTGTATTCCCTCTTGCATCTTCTGCGTGCCTTTTCTACATTTTCTCGTATTGGGAAGAGTGCGCACTTGCTTTCTACACCACCTACCCGCTCTAGTAGGGTTTGAGGCTCTCAGGTGCACTGCTAAAAAGCTAAACTCTTCCTACCCGCCTCTACAGGCAGCTAATTCATGCTCTGGTGTGAATACCTTGTCTCAGCTTATCTGGCGGCGCGTAGACATTCAGTCTGTTTCCACTCGGTAGGTCCCGCGTTGGCAGAGCCCTGCAGCATATGCTGAACATTTCAGTCCCAGCTGAAGTCAGTGAGCTTCTCGCGTGCTTAAAAGTAAGCCCATTCATATGGTTTTGTGGCACTGAACCCGCAATTCATTTCCTCTGCCGTTGCTATGGGTTTTTCTGAAAGAAGAGGGAGAAACAAAGGAAGACACAATTGTACAGTCTACATTAGTGAAGGCAAAGAAAATTAATGGAGCTACTTTTGACCCGTCTTTATTTTTTTTGGTTTCAGTATTGCTTGACTTCAAAAGGTTTTTGCACCGTTGCCTGGAAAATGTATTTAGTCTAGTGACTGGTGCTGGTGTATCATGTTCTTCATGTTTGAAAAGTGTATGCTTTTAAGCAATGTAATCCCTGCGCTCCAATTTACAAGTTTTTTACAAGTAATGGTCTCCAACCTTATCCCAAATTCCTTCATCTTTACCTCTTTAAAAAAGTTTTTATATGGTTAGCATAAATATCTTTCGTGCTTCAAGCGCTGATGGAGAGCGCAGACTCAATGCACGTCAGTGAACCAACAACTTCAGTAGTTCTCCTGCTCTAATGAGGAGGATGGAAACAGCTGTCGGAAGCAGAGTGTCTCCTGAGTACTAGCACAATAAGACTCATTTTTCTATGTCTGCTCAAGCATTATAAGTCTTAATATTGCCACTTCTTTGCCACCCAGATCACACTCAGTGGTTCTCTCCTGTGTTTGAATGCTCTGCTCACCAGGAGCAAAACCCTTCGTTCTCCTGTGCTGGTTATGGCTTACGCTGTCTAAGCAGAACAGCTTTGACTGGATGGTGGTTACGAATCCTGAAGGGTGCAAGCCTCAGTGCAAAAAAGAAGATACAGGAGATATTGGATATAGGAGATAAAACTCACCCCATTTCACCAGTCCTAATTCTTCTGTACTTCTAGCTAGAGAAAACCTTAAGACAAAGACACTGGGCAGCCCAAGCCTTCAGGCCAGCTGTCTCTTTTGACATATATTTCATTAGGCAGTTGTAGTTCCTGAATTACACACGTTCTTTGTCTATTACGTCGTGACCCCTAGCACAGCTGGTGATGTTTTTTCGAAGGGGAGGAGGAAAACTGGGGTTTGTCTGTTTTGATCTCATGGAAATCGAATCTTTATGAAAAGAAAGCCAATGTTTTCCTCTCCTGGTCAGAAGAACAGCTGGGAGGGGCTGTTTCCATAGGTCCCCTTTTGCCAGCCACCATGAGGATTTCGGGCCAGGAACCCTCGTGCGTATCAGCTCGGAGAAGATGTGGCTGTTTTCCTTTTGCCATGCACAGATAGGGTCATTGACTCCATTCAGCTGAAGGCCTTCTGTAATCGATTTTCAAAACAGTCTGAGGTCGTTGCATACTGTGCCCTACGGCATCCCAAGGATTTGTACATTGTGTGCTTTGACCTGATTCTTTTTTCCCTCTCTCCCAGCATCCTGAGGTAGATCTGCCACGCTTTGTTGTCCCTCACAAGCATCTGGGAGGGGGGGTGCGTGTAGACATTTGATTTGATTTTTTAATTAATGCTTAGAAATCCACATGTAGCATCAGCTTTTGGCTTTCCACTGCCCAACCTTTGGTGTCATTGCCCAAATTACAGCCCTGATGGAGCCTTTGCATGATGTGTTCAAACTGTTTGGACCTGTTCTGGCAGCACATTCACAAAAATATTTATGAAGCCACAAGACCAGACCATGGGTCTGTTAAGATGTAGAGGAAATACACATTTTGAGTCATGTTCCTTGCTTCTCTACAAGATACAGAGATAAAGACATCACTTTGCATAGATCCCTAGTCTGAGCCAATTAACTGAGCATTCCAGAGAGCTTTTTTATTCGTTAGTCTCAGCTCAGACTATTTTGTTTTAATTTGATACCTGCTCGAGTTAAAATGTTTATACGGATCTGTCCATGCATGTGGCTGGTGCTTTACAGCCAAACATAAACAGAAGATAATAACAGAGTACTTCTCACAGCAGAAATTTAGAAATAAAAGAAACTCACACGAATTAAGCGTAGGGAAAAATTGCAGTGAAAATAACCGTAGAACAGGGAAAGATAAGTGTTATTTCTCTAGATTAAATGTTAATTATTTATATTAATATTTGCATATATTGCATACTTATGGTTAATATTTGATAGAAGTATGAAAATGGAATAACTACTTTTTAAAAAAGAGTTTGACAAACCAGTTTATTCCTGTTTAAATGTCAGATATGCTCTGTGTTTAAATGGAGCCACCCTGCTGTCAAAAACAGACAGAAAAAGTCCCAAGACGGTACCCAAGCAAATACATGCCTACGTTCCAGTCTCATTTAGGAGCACAATCTCTAATTGCAAAAGTGCTTTTGAAAACTGTATTAGGAATTTTCTCCACTAGCAAATCAGCTATTTTCTTTGCAGAAGTGAACAATGGAGAACTGACCTAAATACACACAATTATGCAGGAAATTTTGCTTTGGGGCACAAAATGGAATTGTCGGCTGGGTATGAAAGTTAATTTGAATTTCAGACCGAGTCCCAACTGTTGCAGAAGGGAGAGTCAAAGGAAACTATATTTGAGGGATTTTTCCAGCCAGCTGTGAACGCTGAATTTTCCTGCAGTAATCGCCTTTTTATAAATGAGACTTGTAAATGCTTGTAAAACAGGCTGTCACTGCTGAAGTTTTCTCACCCTCTTTCTTCCTGTGCTTCAAATAATTGTCTGCCTGTGTTCAGGGAGACGTCCTAGGATAGGATGGCCTCTTTCTCCTGGTTAGTGGCGAATGCTGGATCTGGGCTGTTGCCACTAAGTCTGGCTGCTGCAGAACTGAGCAGTAGAAAATGCAGCCGGTATGAAGGCAAGGCCCAGACACCTCAGCAGTAGAAATTTGGACAAAAATTTGAGGGTCAAAATGCTGCACTTGCCTTCTCTTTCTCTTTGCAGACGGGGTATGCTTTCCAGAACAAAAAGCAACAAAGAGAGAAACAGGTTAATGAAAAACAAAACAATCCCATGTAACAAATGGGAAGAGGCCAGAACTGTCTGTTCATCTCAACAGATTATAATGCAGAATGATGAAAAAATAGCAGAGGAAATGGAATAGGAAATCAAAATAGAGAAATGAATAGAAAGTTTCTAGAAAATCAAATAGAATTAATAAAAAGTTACTAGAAAATCAAAAGCTGGTAGTCTCCTATTTATCCGTAGGCTGAATCTGTAGTCTCTGATAAAAAAACTTGCATTTGCAGTGTGCTCCAAAAATCAAGATGTTGCAATATGGTAAACCTACACCTGCGGTCTGCATTGCTTCTTACTGAACAAAGCCTTCACCGAGGGATGTCAAACACTTTCCAAAGGGAGAATGTCTCTAATTCTGCTCTTTGGCTGTAAAACAGCTCTTCCTCTTCTGGGAGAGTCAGGCAGTGAGAGGTGGTGGGGTGGGACAGACATGCTGTTGTCATGTCTGGGACCCAAATGAACCTGAAAACCCCAAGAATGCTGCAGTGCAGCCTCTTACCTAATTCTTTGCTCTTCCTTTCAGCAGCTGAGGAAAACCTCCACGGCTAGTTTTGGGGGTGACCTGGAGAAGCCATGGAGAACTAGGCAAGCAAAAGCCTGGTGAGGGCTTGTATATTGAATAGGATCCTCATCCCACTGTAGGTCCATTTCCTACAGTGCTTGGGATCAAGTCCAATTTGGAGATAGTCAGGTTTTATTAATTTTTTTTATGCTATTCCTTTCCAATTTAGAATAACTTGTCCATGGGAGAAATACCTACTGCACCAAACAGCAAGGCTGAGGCTGTTATTTCAAATGCCCTAGAAGAGAAGCGTCCCTCGAGAAAATTATTTTCCAGTGCTCCTGGTTTTAACTCACTAACTCCAGTCTCAGTGAGTGCACAGATGGTCCTGGGCATGGCCAGGTGTCTTGGGAGCTCTACAGGTAACTGCAGGTTTATAGGCAGAAGGTAGAGGTGATAGGAAGGAGGGACAGATCTTCATTTGCCCCAGAGGGAAGTCAAACTTCTCCCATATCACAAGCTACGCCTTGGGGCTGCGCATGTGCCTTGCTCATACCTTAATTTCTTTAGGCATAATTATGCTTGGCCCCACTTACGTCTTACAGTTCATACAGATGGAGGCTATAAAAACCCAGTGATGTAATGTCTCCATTTGAAACATCTGCCCACTTCTTCCTCCAGCCTGTGGGTCAGAGGAAGCCATGAAAAAAAGGCTCAAGGACATTCCTCCTGCCTCTGTCTGATTTCTGCCTTGATAGGGCTCGGACCAATGTTGCTTCAATTAATTTATGTTCTTTTAAAGCACATGTTTCAGAGCACTTCAAAAGCTGGATTCCCTAATCTTTGGCAGATCAGCATGAGTCAGAAGCATCTGCAGGAAGAGCAGAGCGGTGCCTCGGTAGCGTATTTCACAGCGAGCAACGGGCACGCTTGTGTCAGAAGGAGCAGTGCTCTAGCAGGGGTAGGTCAGACGGCAGAAGGGGCTTTAGCAGAAGGTTGTGCTGAGTTCAGCAAAGCTGGTGCAGCCAGCAGCACGTAGTTCTCCAAGTCTGTTGTAAGCTGCTGCTTTAGGAATGTTCAGAGGAAGCAACTTTTGTACTGCTGCCCTCCCCTGGATTTTCTTTGTACGTTTGGCAACGGATTAGAAAGCGAAAGAAATGGAAAAATTATAAATAATGCATTTTTACATGCGCAGGAGCACACCCAGCCCTTCCTTTCCCCGCTGGGAATCTCTCCTGCAGCGCTGCCTGTAACCTCTGGTTTAATGGCTGTGCAGTGGGGAGTCCCCGTGGCAGCTGTCAGCAGGGCTGAGGTTTTGTGGTGGGACTGGAAATCTTCAAGCGTCTGTGCAGCATGTATGGCAGCAGAGCCAAGAGCACTCTGCTGGGGCAGGGCCACCACCACTGCAAAGCTCCCAGCGAGCCTACCTGTCCAAGACAGATTTTCCCATACTCTAACGGGGCTTTCACAGGTGGCACCACCCTCGAATTGCTGGCAATGCTCTGCCTAAGGCAGCCCAGGAGGCTGTTGGCCTTCAGTGCCATGAGGCCACATGCCTGGCCCACGGGCAACTTGGTGTCCAATAGGACCCGCAGGGACTTCTGGGCAAAGTTGCTTTCCAGCTGGTCAGCCCAGCCTGTGCTGGCGCACGGGGTTATTTCTCCTCTGCATAGGACTTTGCATTTCCCATTGCTGAACTTCATGAGACTGCTGTTGACCTGCTTCTCCATCCTGTTGAGGGCCCTCTGAACGGCAGCACAACCCTCTGGTGTATCAACCACTCCTCCAAATTTTATACCATTTTCCAACTTGCTGAGGGTGCACTCTTTCCTGCCACCCAGGTCGGTAATGAAGAGGTTAAACAGTGTTGGCCCCTGTATCAACCCCTGGGGTACACCACTTTTTTGGGTGTGACGTGTGAGTCACGGTGTGGTGACCCTTCCCCGGTGCACCTTTCTCTGGCCTCCTGGCTGGAGGGGCAGACAAGAAGCAGTGGACTGCCATTTTTAAAAGGACAAATTTGGAGCGGGATCACAAGAAAGCATGGCCTGAGTATACTGCATATTCACTGGGAACAAGAGTTGCTTCTGAAAAGAAGCGACCGGGGCTTCCACTGCCTCCACTCTCAGTCTAGATGAGACAACAGGGGCTGGGGGAGGTAGGCTGAGGTTGAAGAAGCAGGAATTTCTCCCCTTTAGCATCCAGAACTCGTTTAGCTTATAGCACACGCTTTTCAGGGAAGAGGAGCAATAAGAAGTGATGGGAGAGACGGTGCTTACCTGGCATCATTGTCTCAGTAGTTTTATTTGCAACTGTGTTGTGGTCCTTGACCTTGAGATTTTTCTGGGAGGGAAAGACAGGAGACACCTTTGACTCAGATAGGTGAAAAGGGACTGTGCTTGCAAGCAGCCTCGCGTGCAGTGGCGTGTGTGCTACATTGCCAGGGCGAAGAAGACAGGAGCACTCAGACTCCCTTCATTCCGCGGTTCATCCATGCCCAGACTTGCTACATCAACCCAAGTCAAAGGACAGGACCTGCAAACCGAAACAATCCCACTCCTCACTTTCCCCTCATTAGTGTTGTCGCTGTTTATTTGTTTCACAGCAGTGCCCAGGGCTGCCTGTCATGGACCAGCCCCGGCCGGGGAGAGTTTCTGGCTGCACACAAAGGGACGGGTCCTGCCCGGTGTGGGTGCGACAGGCAAATTCCAGGAGCTTCAGTGAAACAAAGAGGCAGCGTCACGGGTGCCACGAGAACTGAGTTTTCACAGCATTTCTATTACCGCACCTGATCCTGAATGCAGCCATCAGCAAAGTCCCGGGCAACTCCGCGCACAAAAGGCCGGACCACACAGCCGGAATCAAGCAGCGATGGGGCAAACCCTGTTCGCCGCCGGGAAGGGAGGGGGCGAACGCTGCTTGAGTTTTGAATACCCTCCGTCAGCACCGAGGACCCTGCCAGCTAAAATCTTTTATTAATTTAAACTTTAAATAGCGCTGGCAGCGCTTTACCCGAAGTAAGGGCACAAAGCAGCGTGGTTGCACGCAGCCGCGGGCTGTTGCAGGTGTAGCTGTCTGCCGGCACGGCTGCCACGCTCGCGGTTTTTATATGACCCAAGCCTTCTGTCACCAGAGACCCCGCAGTCAGCTCTCTACAGTCACCTGGGGTTAGAGGCAGGGAGCACTAATGCCCTTTGTTCACCGGGTAAATTCTATTTCCCTTCCCATTGTGCCGTGCCGCTTGTCAATGTAACGTTACACCCGGGGTAGGAGACTTGTACAAAGAAACTTCAGTGCTGGCTGGCAAATTACAATCCTTCACTTGTGAATGGGGACGTCATAAGAGATGGGTTGAAGCAATGCACCTGGTGTAAATAATTACGTGCTTGAAATAGGGGGAAAGGGCTGAAGGCAAGCTAAATGCCAGGTGATTGCTTTGGATGGCAAAGGAAGGACTTTTCATGCGGGAAGAACAAATGCCCCGCTCAGGAGTCGGCTGGTGATGGAATGATTAATCTTTTCTCTTTTCCTCCTCATTCTTTCCTTGACTTTTGGGGGGTTTTGTTCATCCTCCACTACCTCCCCCTTTTGTTCTTATTCCCAGAGCAACACCTGGAGGTAGGGGCTGCCTTAGGAAAGGAACCCCACAGTGGCTTATTCCAGATTGTATTTCAAATAACCTGGGTCTTTGTTTTTTCCAAGACCCCTTTGATCTGCAAACTACCCTTTAAATGATTGAAGCAGGAATCCGAATGCCAGTGAATTTGCTTTACTAGCCAGCTGAGTTGGATTTCTTAGACCTGCAGCAACTATGCTGTGGTCAAATGATGTTGGGAGCAATGGTGGTGGTCCTTGACTTGCGTTGAGATGTGTAGTGCAGCTGAGCTTACCATGATCAAAGCTCTTTTTCGGCAATTCTCCGTGCCTTCTGCTACTAGAGGAATCAAACAAGCTCATACGGGTGAAACACGAAATATAGAAACATCCTTTCTTGGGAGAGTTGCGCTCTTTCTTTTGAGAAGGAAAGAGGAATGGGATTTTTAGGGGCCTCTGCATAAACCCTGGTGCTCAGCAACATGTGTGCACACAGGCAAACATTCATCCGGTTCCATCCCTTGTGCCCACACAGGTGGGAAGAATGGTGTACCTGTACTCAGTGTTTCTCCGGTCCTAGGGGCTGCGCCACAGAGAGCTGCACCTTTCCTCTCCAAATGTTGTTTTCAATTACACCAGTTGCCTTTGGAATGATATAAAAGCTGTTGATCATTGGGCAACGTTCCTGCATCTCCAGAAGAGATTACGAAGAGTTGGCAGGATGTTTCCATGCCACCTCTAGACACAGTAATACAGGGGCGGACACCCTGAGGCCAAAGACACAAAGCTTTGGTTGACTTCCCAGTGGCAGAGCAGTGAAAGGGCTGGTTAACATGTCTCTCTGCTTGGGTTTGGGGAAATCGGCTGCGTATTGCTGCTTTTCCAGATGAATTTTTTGACCCTGAAATGAACAACATGATAGAACAGGCATTGTGGAGATAAGACTAATGATGGCAGGTAACTCAGCCCATTAGCAAGGATTATTTATAACCCCTTAAACCAGATAAATGTAAATTCTGAAACAAAGCTCTTAATTTCCATCTTGTCTTCTTTCCTTCATGTGCTTTGTTTTTCAAATTTTAATCCAAAATACCAGAATAACAATAGTCATTGTACATTTTCCTACTGTGTGATTTTTTATTCATCTATTTATCTATTATAGCGCTTCCCTCTCCCTCCCCCCTTCCCCTCTCCCCCAGTAATCACCGCAACTCAAGGGGAAAGAGTCAGGATTCTGGCAAAACCTGTTTCTAACTAAACAAGTGAAATCCTGCCCCCACTGACGCCACTGGCGCATTTACATTGCCTTCATTTGGGCCAGAGTTTCACCAAATACAGAGCTGAAACTGGATTTCTGTTGATTATTTTGGAGTGGGCATCAGTGAAGAAAAGAATCCGGAGAAAAAGAAAAATTCAAATTAGAGGGCCCTATTGCCCCAGAGCGGGTGTAAGAGCGTACATTGGCTGAGGACCGGCCCCTTTGAAACCAGTCAGCAGCACAAGAGCAGTTAAACGTTAGCGGATCAGCTGCTTTACCCCCCCCCCCAAATCTGAAGCCACTTGAAAGAGCCAACGTAGAGTTCTTGTCTGATCCTTAACAGGACCCGTGGCTGCCTTATTCATCGTGCAAGATCTACCGTTACAGAGCAGGCTTCAAAAAAGAGCGTTTTCAAAAAATAAATAAATAAAAAGCCCCCTTGAAAAGCATTTTATTGCTTTTCATGTTTAAGAAGTCTGGGAAAGCAGCGAGGCTGCGGGAACCTGGACGTTTCCCCACTCGCAATATTATTTAGCTCTTGTCATGCTCTGTTTCTTCATGTAGCCATTACGAGCGACTAATGCAGCGACACAGCGCTGAGCACGGCTCTCCCCGGGGCTGGGGATCTCATGTCAGGAGGGTACGATCCAATTCACATCGAGATGGATACATTAAATCTTTTTACTCGATGCCTTGTCAAGAAAAGCCGATCTGCCTGCTATCAAATGCAGGGAGAGCCCCCCAGCCCATAAAAGCAGTTTTATGTGCTCATTGATACAGAATAGATTGTCACTAAACCTTTCAGGCATTGTTGTCAAGGTCAATAATACTGATCTATTTTAGCACAACAGGGGGGTAAAAAAGGAACTCTGTCAAGATATGACCTTTAAAAGACCTCGTCTTTGGAGAATCAAAATTAAAAAAATGTGGAAAGGATGTTATTTTGTTACCTTTGGGCTTATCTGAACAGGCAGTAATTACACTCATTAGCAAAGAAATAGCTCGAGAAATGATTGGGTTAGTAGCGAGATGTTCCAACCAATAAAGCAAATGGTGCACTAATGTGGTGAGTTCATGTAAAGATGTTTAAAATTCATTTTTCTGGCTGTGATAGCCAATGAGCTTTCTCTCAATGGGGCACAGAGATCGCACATCCAACTGCACTGGCCCTTCCCTCCCGCTCCCGTTACCCTGCGCTTCTTTCCTGCTGGTTTCAGCCAGACCAGTTGGTCTTAGCAGCAAGGACTGCGCCTGCCTCTGCACAGCCCTTGGGGCTCAGGTGGGTTCTTTGCGCACTGTGGTGCCATGGAGCGTTCGGTGGGGGTCGCACACGTGTCTGCATCTTGGACAAGGTCTTCAGCCATGGAGAAGGCAAAGCAGAGGCAGTGGTGGGGGTCCTAACCAGACTCACTGGGCATGCTGAAAGCAGTTATCTGTTTTAATCTCAGTCTCAACTCACTGCTGGGACAGCTCCTGGTATTGGTACAGACACAGGAACTTAAATGAGAGTAAATCTTCTTCTGTACAACCGCTCTCGGGTCCTAAGGGTTGGACATGAGGGCAAACACTTTCCAGTTTTCTGTTGAACGTAAACAGACTTCATTGTGCCAGTTTGCAATGTAAAACTGCAAAATATGGTTCATAACATGACCTTACAACCTTTCTTTAGGTACACAATTATTTCATCACTGCTTTTCCTCCTCTTATCAGAATGTGGATAATTGGGGGTGGAGTTACATGTGACTCATGACCCATGAGTCACGCCCAAGTGCTTTAGCTCACACATGTTCCATTAGCCAGCATCTACGGGCATTATTGTGTCTAATCAAAAGAGCTGATATGCAAAATCACCAGGCTAGTTAGCCTTACTTGGGAAGAGCTATAGGTAGAAGAACAAGTGTATAGAACAAGCGTTTTTTTTCCAGCCAGCGTAAATAAGTCGTTGCCTACTTTGCTTCAGGGAGCTAATTTTTCATGTGCCACCAACACTGGCTTTTGCGCTTGACTTGATCTGTATTGTGGCATATGCAGCAAGCCGGTCTCCCTTCCTCTATGTTACATTTATTTTAGGACAGTAAAAATACATCTCCGGAAATGTGGAGAGAAGAGAGTCTAAAGGTCCTTCATGCATTCTCTTAAAAAGCTGGTTTTACACGGTGTGCTCAGAGCTGCCATCCCGTAGCCTGCAAGCAAAATCCCACCTGTTTCTGAGATCTAGTGTCTGCCTCAACAGTAGTCCATCCTGCTTGCCTTGGCTGTTCTCTTCAAGGTCTCATCCTCAGCAGTAGCAGTGGCAATCACAGGTCTTACATCACCAGTGACTGGTCAGGGAATTAAGGTGGCTGTTTCCAGAGGTTCATTTATAAAAAAGTTTCCCAAAGAGATAACACGTAATACTTTTACCTTCCTTTAAATGAGAGTAGTGTTAGGGCTTCAGAAGTGCTGGCAGAATCCATTTAGCAAGTGAACAAAGTTCCTTTCAGTCCCAGGCAGACAGTGCAGAGTTACTGGGAGCATCTGTATCTGTATGACATCCTCTGCGCACAAACCAAGGGAGTTTTGTCTGAACATCAGTTCCTCTTGTTCTGACTGTCCCAAAGCCTCCATCAAATCTAATGTTAGACAGGGGGCGACTGAGCATGGGACTCCCTTGGAGTGTGAAAGTTTAACCATGTAAAAGGGACTTTTAACCATTATTTTTCCTGGAAGTTAGTGATGTCCTACTACTAGCAAAGAATGGGGACTGCAGCTATTTGAGTCCTGCTTGGATAGGAGGACCTTGGGAGACCAAAGACAGCAGGGACCTTCCCTGTTGTACAAGGAACAAAACCATACTTTGTCAGAGCTCTCTGGAGTGGAGAATTCCCTCCCACTTCCCCATCTGTTGGTATAAATGCAAGATACTGGATACTAAGGACTCTGACTATGTTACAGCATCTGTCTTTTTGCACAGAGTTAGGCAATATTGCATGATTAGGAACTTTCAGCAAGAAACTGGCTCAGAGATCACTGTACCACCCCTGAATCTGAGGCCCAAATTAATTTCCATCCCAAGTCCTTTGCTCTCGGTCACTTAAACAACTCTGGGAGAAGCCGGACTCAAATCAATTGCTACTGATGCTCTTCACCTCTTCAACTTGGCCTTATCCCAGCAGCAAAATCCCTGGCCCAGGACTGTCCCATGCCCGGTTCAGTTCCAGGCTGTATTGTGGAATTCCTCTCTCTCACCTTTCGGAGCAGGGCAATGACAGCGTTCAATTGGAAAGTATTTCTTGGGTCACTGAGCTAAACTTTCCACCACGGGGAACCAAGTCCTGTAATCCTGTTGATAGACAATGGCATACACAAGAAGTGAAATGGCTATTAATCTTGCTGAATTATCTCCTAGCGTATAAATGGGCAGACATATAAATGGATGACTAATTCAGAGTAGTGAGTAATCACGAGATAGCGATATTTCCATGGTTTGGGAAAGTCCAGACTATGTGTGCTGTTTGGTGTCAGCTGAGATGAAAAATGGTGGGTTTAGTAGGTCAGCTAAGATACACCCTCACGGAAACATGGCTTTTGATAAAGCAAATAAACACATGCAGTGCTGCCTCACAGAAATACTCCATAAATCCCATGCATTATACTTTTAAAATAGAGACCTTATGTACAATTATGTGATAAAGTTTAACAGAATCTGTAAGCTCTGCCAGTGTCCTGAACCATGAAAGCTGCAGATATTTATAAATGTCAGCAAGATCTCCAGTGAAACCGTAACATTGGTATTTACTTCAGGACTTCATTACTATTTATTAATGTATAAGATCATAGATTTGAAAGTATAAATAGATGGAGGAATTTTCTGTGGACAGCAAAAGCATGATTTAGAGTATATGCGTCTGGGAGGCAAGTGGCATATCTGATGCATAGGAAACATTAAACAAAGGCTTTTTCTTGGAAATCTTTTTATACGCTCTAGTTCAGTTTATATTTCCGCCATCACAAGCCGGGCCCAAGCACAGGCAAGGAGGAATTACATAACTTTTGTTTATATTTCCGTTATTTTAGTTGATGTATTTAGAACAGCTTGATAAATTAATCATGACTCGTGGTCCAATTCACAAAAGTTTGTCGGCCAGTTTGCATTCTGCTGTCTGCAGAACTTAAAACATGATGCACTTAAACTTGGGACACTCGGCGAACTGTGTCTCCATTGAACCCAACCTGTGCCGAGCGCTTCCTGCCCTTGAACACCCGCTCACAGAGTGCTACAAATCAGAAATTCGGTGTCTGCGGCGCTGTTCCTGTGGCAAGAAGGGAATTATGTTAGGTTTATGCAAGATGAAAGATGTGCCTTGTCAGGGGAGCTACTGGTTGACTTCCTTCTCCCTCCTCCCCCATATACGCTAAAAAAAACCCAGGGTGACCATCGTGTCATTGAGAGAATTACACTTCAGATCTAGTCACGCATGAATACATTTGTTTGTATTGTTGCTGGTTTTTCTTACCGATGAGATATCTTCTGCATATTTCCTTAAATCAAATGAAAAATTCCAGTAGGATTGATTTTAGATCCAAAATTATCCTTGCCTCTTTTTCCTCTGCTCATAACCCATGTTTCTAAGGAGATGCTCTCTTCGTTTCCTGGAATTTCTAACTTACCCACTAGTTTATATCAGTTCTTCAGATCATCTGTCCCCAGAAGTAAATAAGGTTCAGCTTCAAAAAGTGCAAAAGAACTTGTCATTTTCTCTCCAGGTTTCCAGCCGCTTTAGCTCCTTCATATTATCTCCCTGACCTCACTGTCAATTCTCATGTATTCTCCACAGCCCTACGAGCAGTAGCAGCTCGTGACATTGCAGCGCAGTGTCACAGCTCTCCCTGACTTCAAGGCTGCCCCCCACCCCCATGCCAGATGCTGCTGGCCATCCTATTCCACGATGCACATTGCAGAAGGCTCCTTGCACAGCAGAAAAACTATGAGCAGCTGGGGACTGCCACTGCCACACCAGAGGTTCTTATGTGGTCCTGCCCACCTCTTGGCTGCACGGGGCATGCCAAGCTGTTAGCCTTCCCCTTCAGCTTAGAATTGTAGAATCGTTTAGGTTGGAAAAGACTTTTAAGATCATACAGTCCAACCATTAACCTAACGCTGCCAAGTCCACCACTAAACCATGTCCCTAAGCACCACATCTACAGGTCTTTTAAATACCTCCAGGGATGGTGACTCCACCACTTCCCTGGGCAGCCTGTTCCAATGCTTGACACATGTTGTGGTATCCTGTGATGGATGGCATCAGCTTGTGATTATCTTCACCCCTCAAAAGGGGCAGAAAACTTGCACACAGCGCTCCTCTTATTTTGCCATGGTCAGTAGGTTTCAGCACCACATTCTTCAGCGCGATCTTCTTAAGCCGAGTTCCCCATTTACAGGCATCAGAGACAACCCTCAGCCAGCAAATTCTTGTGGACCAACCAAGTCCACACCTCCATTGCAGTATTTTAGGAAATCTCTGGACCTATAGGGAAGATGCTAAATATGTATGCAGAAACACTCTACCATCAGTGGCACTCTTGAGCTCCTGATGTGTTAAACCGAGAGTACCAGGCAAAATAAAGTCAAATAACAAAGGAGCAGATGCCACCTTCATAGGCAGACCAGTGTCTGAAGAGCAAGGAGATGGTACAAGAGATGCTTTAAGAACAACACACAGGACACACAGCTCTGAGCCTCAGAGCTCAGCAGGGTCCCTAGGTAAAATGGGGAGAAAGATTTAGCTGCAACATCTCCATCCAAGACAAATATCAAATAAACAAAAAAATAATCACTGTTATTTCAGAAAGTTGTGAACTGCAGAGATTCAATTAAACTGTTCATAAAAAGACATTTTGCCATTAACAAAATTAAACATTTCAGTTTCTGTGAGAATTCTTCATTTTAAGACTCCTTAATTTTAAGGAAAATTATGACAAGAAACTTTGAAGAAAACAAAGGTTTGCATTTCAAGTTAAACATAAGATTTAATTAAAGCTACAAATGCAATTTGTAGCTTAAAGAAACCATAACTCCTTTTGCAAATGCCATCTGCCATCTCAATGAACAGAGAGGATGGGAAAAGGATTGAGCCCTTATGGTCTAATTCTTCCCTTGACCAAGGCCAGCGGCTCAGGGGCCTGAGCAGGATTAGCCCCGTCAGCTTCCCACAGGGCAGCTGCCCACAGCACCCAGCCCATCCAGGTGGCACCTGGCCCACGAGCGGCTCCATATGGATGATGAAGCCAAAGATGTTTGAGAAGGTGAAGGTGGCAGAGGAAGATATTCTGGGGGAGGGTGTGCAGCAGCAGAAGGAAGAATGGATGCTCTAATCTGGATGTAGAAGGGGAGGCTGGGTTGCAAAAGATGGCTGAAGAACAAAGTGCTGCAGAGGTCAAGGGAGTAGTAGACTATAATTATTTAATGGTATCCATTATCATCGCATCCATCATCCATTTTTATTACAGTGTATGCTTGACTCGGTTAGGAGGAACACATGTGAGTGAGCAGGGCCTGGGCTGAGGCACAATGCCATGCATACAACATGGGTTATGGTGCTCTGCAGCTATTAATAGGTAAGTTTATTAATGTTTGTTTGGGTTTTTTTCTCATTATGAATGGGTAATAAAGCATGTTTATTTCTTTAATGACTACAAAAACAAGTGTTAGCTATTTTCCGAGACCAGTAGTGTTTCTACAAGTGACAGGCGACTTTGTGCTGACCTTGGGCTTGGGACAAACGTTTCATTTCAAAAGATGCATCCAAGAGGTAAACAATGGGAACGCTGCCACAAAGCTTGTTCATAGCTGTCAGGTTTCCACCAAGGGATGAAGTTTCTATGTATCCTTTTTAAATTTTTAAAAATTAAATAAATGGAAAAATATTGTAATCTGGGCGTGTTGGCTTGTCTCAAATTGTATTGAGTGCAAATATCTTAAATATAGAGTTGTAAATAGGGCCACGGCACACAGCAAAGAGACTGTGGAGTGTTTAACATGCTACTTTATTCAAATCAGCAAGCCCCATTACAGTACATTACCGTAATGTCTTCTGTCAGAGCCTTCCTTCTTTGCTTCGTTAGACCGCTGCGTCTCTCAGACACACAGCTGCTGTTTGCATGAGGTATTAGGAACTCTCTCTCAGTGTAAGGTACTATCGGCATCAATTATTTCCATTTCAGCTGTGCCGGGGTGATAGTCAGCAACTGCACGCTGTTGTTCAATCTCTGATGCGCGCTGCAATCCAGACAGTAAAAGCTGAAATACCTGTAAATTATCTCTTCCAGTGGTTGTTCCCGCAGGCTTGAAACATAAAATATCATTTTGTCTGTAGGTGTTGCATTTAACCACAAGCAGAGGAAACGCATCACTTGCTGAAGACGCTTTTGTGTCAGATTATAATCGTGATCTTTGACATATGGTGCGAGCCAGGAAGCAAAATGAAGAAAGATCAAGCGTGACCTTCACCTGTGCTGAGTATATCTACATTGCCAAGCAAATGTAGACAGATTTTTTTAAGCGATTAATGATTCTGGGCATTTTTATTTGGCCTTTCTTTTTTTTTTCAAGAGAAAAACTGGAAGCACCTTTAAAAGGCCTGAATTTTGAGACAGTGTCTCAGCAGTTCATGAAAAGCCATGTCCCTGTGTTGTCTTACAAGCTGGAAGCCTGGAAAGCTCACGTCAGTCAGAAAATCTTGGGCCACAGCTTAGGTTCTGTCTTTCACACAGGAAACACGTGATCTTGGATTGAACTTAGAGACAGGGGAGATGGCAACGTGCAATGAAAGGCACAACATTTGCATCTCCTTCTTTGCTAGTGAGTACTTTGTCTGGGAAAGTCTTGGGTCTGAGTCTTCCAAGCGTTGCACTGGTGGCAGAGGGGGCTCAACTCATGCTAATAACGTGACCTCTCTTTTCCCCCACCTTCAAAACACTCCTTAGAAACTGCTTCTTTGTGGGACCTTTTAAGGCTGACTTTCATAAGGAGTGTGTCTCAACAAGGCCACGTACTACGTGATGTTATCCCATGGATCGTGTGTCTCTGAGCTAGAGTGTGAGCGTTACAGGGCAAGGACTGTGTCAGCTCATCAGTCTGCAAAATATCACTGCAATTTGCACCAAATAATAGTACAAATAACCTCTAATAAAATGGCTTTAAAAGGCATGATATAGAATTAGAATCCCTGTCTAGAGACTGTCTGAAGCCCGTATATAGGACTTAAGAGCACAGGTAACAATTTTTTTAGGATGTCTTAAATGAGCCTGCAATAGAAACAATTTTAAATGTCTTTGAATAGATTGTTTTATAGCAACTTTTATCAAAAGGGTACTGCAACAAATAAAAATCTCTCCCCACATGCAAACCTAAGGCAAATATAATCCTAGGTTTTCCCCAACTTTGAAAAAGTTACACGATTGTAGTTGCATAGATAATAGTTTCTCAGAATAAAATACTGATATTTGTATTTTAAGTGGTTTCAACATCAGCTTTCACTGCCAAGCTGTTATCACTAAAAGAGGCAGAAAAGCATAATTTATAAATAAAATTAATGAAAACTAACACCAAATTTACATCCATTTCACATAATCCCAGGAATTCTCAGCAATTAAGATGCTGCCTCTTCCCAAGTGCGTGTGCTCTTCTACCATAGCCACATATTGGAATATCTCAGGTACAAGAAAACTCCAAGTTTCCCCTTAGTGGAAATCAGTCATTTTGCACAGCTCTGCGTAACAGGTGTGAAGATAAATTGATTTATTCTAGGTGACTTTGAAATTCAAGTGAAATTGCAAATGCTGTAGTCATCCCTGCTCTTTCTAATATATACCTCCTACATAGCTGGCATATATGGTACTCTATTAATTAAACTCTAGTGATTTAAAAAACCATCTTTTTCAGTAGCTGAGATTAGAGTAGGCTGGCTTTATCTCATAAGATGTTTTTATTTATCTTTTTATAATTAAATCTGTGAGCTTTGAAGCTGAAACCTATTTTGGAGTATAATTGTATGTAATATTGCTACTAATGCAAAGACAAGCAGAGCAGACAGGTTCCTATTAACAGCATCTCGTCCGCAACATCCAGGTGAAGCTGGGGTGGTTTAATCTAAAGGGATTTCTAAAGGGACTGTTGCAAGCTTCAAAACTCAACACAAGAGGGCTCCAGTTCCTTTTGTCAGGGAAAAAAAATCCACAGCTGATGAAAAGAGCACAGCAAGGCTGAGACGAGCAGTTCCCTCATGGTATAGTGTTGGAGCATGGTGACAAAGAGCAGCACGTAGCTGCTGGCAGAAGATGTCTTGTCTGTGCCTGGCTCGCTGTTCCCCAGGGGATGGAAACAGAAAAACCTGGAATAATCACAGCATGAATGTATCTGTAAAAATGAATGAAAACATGCGGTGTATGAAAGCCTGAGGTTTTGTGCTCAAACACTGACAGATAAGGGAAAGGTCGAGAGAAGTTCACCCCGACTGCTCCAGCTTTTGCAATCTGCAGCCTGACTCAGTCTTCATCTCCTCCTCACACACCGGCTCCAAACCAGGCAGGCCAGTGGCACAGGATGTCATCGGCCCTGGTCCGTGTGCATGTGGGCAGGAGAGTGGGCAGCTTTGAGGCACCCTGGCACCCTCAGGAAGACACAGCATCCCACCTGATCTGAGGGGAGGTTACCTCAACAAGTTGTGCTGCCACAGTGTTTTCCTCAAGCCATCCTGCAGCTGCGTGCCCACCACCTCCTGTGTTTCACAGGCCCTGCCTTCGTAGGTTGGGCTCCACAAGGTCTGTCAAAGAAGAACTTAAGTCAGAGGCATCCTAAATGTGAATAGCAAGGTTGCTATGATATAGGCTTGACTTTTGTGAGAAACGCTCGCTCACGGATAAAAATGTAGAGAGGACAAAGTCTTCGAAGCAAAGATAAAAGTTTATTCAGGCTCAAAATAAACGAGTCAGCTGAGTCGGGTGCCTCTCAAAAAGAGGACACCGACTTACAAAACTTCACGTATTTATGTCCTGTCCCCTTTTCCCATTGGTTAGGTACTTTAGGGCGCACATTCTTTCACGACCAGTTAGCCTATCACAAACTCAATTCACATTTTTCTCCTTTTAAGGAGTTGTTTTTCACAGCTCTGCTTGTGCCGTCGACACACAAAATGGCTGTTCATAGCCCTGCTTGTGTCGTTGACATACAAAATGGCTGAAGCAAAACAAGCCCTGAGTTTCATCTCTCACACTTTCCACCAGCAAACAGCATAAAATTAGCTTTACCACCTTCCCTAGTTCTTGGTGGGGAGAAGGAGCAGTGTGGCCTAAGGGCTGGAGCCATGGCTGGGAAACTCCAGTGCCTTTTCTTCCGTTCTTGTTGACCTTCTAAATGACCGGGGCACTGATCATTTCTGCCTGTGAAAAGGAGATAGAGCTGCTGCCATTGTAAAGTGCTTTGAGATCTGCTGGTGAGAAGAATGCTATATGAGAGCAGTGTTTTACTGCTGTTAGCACACATGGAAACTGCTGCTGGAGCATCTTCTGGGAAGAGCTGACCATGCTGAAACCTGCTCTGCCCCAGCAGACTCTCTGAGGCTGTGTCCTTTTTCTCAGGCTGCTTTGGGAAGGCTGCTCCAGTGAAAAACAATTGTGCAAACACACTGCCGTCTTTGTTTGCACAGAAAGTAGCTCCTCTCCAGGGTCCTTGCACTTGCTATTAGTGATAAACAGGAAGGAACTGCATATAAGTGGACTTCCAAGGAAGCAAGTAGGAAAGACAGTCAGTCTTCACTGAAAATAGCCTACAACGGAAGGAAGGAAATGGATGTCAGTCATTTCTGCCGCTCATCTTTCGTTTCCCCTTGGAAAATTTTATTAAAAATCATTACAAGGCAAATCTGCTTCCTGGGGAAGATGTTTAGAGCATGCCACTGCTTTTCTGTGCTATAAGGCATTTGAACTGGATGTTTTGATTGATACTAGTAATTAAGTTATTTCCCTTGTGATGCGTTTCTAGCCTGTGAGTCCAGGGCAAGGGGCATCCCATGGAAGTACTGCATTCCAGAGAGGCAATTCAATGCACCCAGGAGGGATGGAGAGGGCAGAAACAAGCACTTCCCTCTGCTGTCACTGGCAGCTGGCAAGTTTCAGTAAAGGGTTTGATTGGGCTGAAAGTTTTAGTGAACTGGAAAGAAACCATGCAGCACTTTACATATTGACCATGAGAGTATGATTGGTCTGGATGTCAGTAATGAGGCTAATAATAATAATGATAGCAATAATAATAATACCTAATAGAATTAGAATTTGGACATGGCCTTGGGCAACCTGGTCTAGTGGGAGGTGTTCCTGCCTATAGCAGGGGGGTTGGAACTCGATGATCTTCAAGGTCCTTTCCAACCTAAACCATTCTATGATTCTATGATTCTATGAATTAGGTACTAATTATTGATTTGGAGCACTGCATGAAATATGGCCATGATAATACTCACAAGAACTCATAGCTGGACCTTGCCAAAGCTCCCGGTGCACTCATAGCAACACTGATTTTAAATAGTTTTTGAATGTTCTCAACCCTGTACTGGCAGCATGAGGAGGAAATCCCCACTTCCACTTGTACTTGAATGCACTCTCTATGTTATCTTAGTTATCACCCAGCTCTGTAAAGCGGCTTGCCTCCTTTGTTCTGCACGCCCTCAGCACCAGAGCTTGTCCCTGGAAGGTGGATGCTCTGCCACCTTCTGCTGTCTCCACTGCAGGAATCATCTTGCTGCATTTAATAGAGCTTTTCAAACTTCTTCCTGCTGCTCTGGCCCTTCAGTACCCCAGCAAACACGGACAAGTGGTGGGGAGGGCCCTTGCTGAAGTAAGGGTGTCTCACCCAAGATGTATCCCCCCCTCATATGTTTCAACGTAGGAATGAGTGTTGGCACAAGGCAGTGTATATTCTCAGGATTTTAACATCCTTTTTACAAGGCGGTAACTCTCGTCTCTCTGATGGGAGGGATTATGTGCACTTAGCAAGTTGCTGGTATTATGACATGGACATGTGCACACGAAGCTCGCATGGCTGAGTGTGTTATGTCACAGGCCATATCCTCAACTGTGTAAGCAACTGCAGACCCGTTAGCACTTCATTCCTTAAGAGCTTAATCTCGCAATCCTTCCGACTGCTAGTAGCCCTTACTCATGTGAGTAAGCAGATCTTCCACTTCAGCCCTTGTAGCCCGTAAGCTGCTCCCTGTTCCTAGAAAATCCTCAGTGTTGGGCAGCTTTCCAGCCTGAGTGCTGTCGCTGTCGTGTTCTTTGCAACCATAATATTTATTCACTAAAAGCTACCTCATTCACTCTGACCTGGCTTTTGAATGAAGATGGTGGCAATGCGCCTGCTGGCTTCAGTTCTGCAGGCTCAGAGGCCTCATGTAAGGAGCTGCGTCCTGTAAAGTGCTGAGCACTGTCACCAGGTCCAGGCAAAGGCTAAAGCGTGGGCCAAAAGGTTAATCACACTAACTGACTCCACTGCCACTCTCCGAAAATCGCTCCCATGCCCAATTCCTGCAGAGAGCTCAGCATTGCCCAGGGTTTAGCTCTGGTAGCCAAAAATTTGCAGGGTTTCATGGCGCAAGTTATTAACCTTTCCAATTTAGTGGTTCTGTGCATCCTCAGTTCCTTAAACATCATCTCTGCATAAACCGCATGCTCTGACCCTCTGAAAATGCAGATTCTTAATGAAATTCAGCTTTAGAAAATGCAGGTGTTGCAACACCTGTTTTCACTCGGACAACACGTTAATGCAATTAGCTTCCCAAAGCCATACTGTATGGGGAGAAATGCACATGAGAGCTCGAGGCATCGCTGTAAGCAACAAGCATCTCTTTTCTTTCTGGTGTCAGAATTAGGAGACAAAAAGTTTCATGGGTGGTCCATAGTGAAGGGAGAAATCTTTTCCTATCCTTTTCTTTTCCCTCCTTCACAAACAAGCAGTAAAGAATACATTGCTTTCAGCGGGCAGAATGTCCCTATCGCTTTTAATTGCACCTTTCAGCGAATTTACTAACTGCTCCTTTGCCATTTATTAGCCAGGGGCGGGATTGTGAAAGGTGGTTATCTGAAGTGTGCTCTGGGAGGCTGAACTCGCTGTGAGGTTGGCGATATCCACCCCTGGGCCTTTTTTGGTTGCTTTCATGCCCAGTCTAAGAGGTATATTTTTGACTTGCATTAAAAATAAAGCCGGAAAGCTATATGAGATTTCGTTTTCTTGGTTCTTAAAGAAAGCAGCTGCCCACATTTGGTCAGATTTGAAGTGAATTGCAAGTTTTGTGTTGCCTGTATTACATGGTCCCAGCTTGCACGGATATTTATGTTTAATTAATGCCTTCCCATCCGCATGCCATATCTCCAGGCAGATATCAGCGATGTTATCCATATCACACCAGTTTAATTTCCAGCGCATCTCCTTCAGTCTCTCTAGCTGTCCCCTAGAGCTGGATGCAGCTCCCCGTGTAAGCACGCTGCCTTATAACCTGGTGACCGTGGGAAAAGACTTTTTTGCGTTCTGATATTTCAGAGTGTTCCCACAAACAGTGAATGTCTGTGTCCAAGCCTAGGCAGATTTTCGTTCTACGTGAGGAGAGGAGCAGCTGGCCTGGTGGTCGACCAGTGATGCTGTATGGTTGGCACAGATGTGGTTTGCGAACGGAGATGGAGTTTCAGGAAGCTGGCTCGCTCCTTGGCTTTGCTACAGGCTCCCTTTGGGGTTTTGCCCATGGCACATAGCTGCCCCCAGCGTCTCTGAGTACCAGGTACTCTGGGCTTTCTCTGGGATGTTTTGCCTAATGACTTCTTCTTGTAGAATTAGGTGTGGGCAGATGGGAGAGGTTCCTGCTTCCGCTTCTTGACCTACTTCAATGTTCATCCCACCACAGCAACCAGAGAGAGGAATCAGCTCCATCGCATGATTCAGTAGCAGAAGCAGATCCAGAGCCCCATGCCTTGTCCTGGGTTGGGGACAGTGTAACAACTGGATAGCCACCATGCTTGCCTTGCTCATCACCTTCAGAAGAAAAAGCCTCTGCCATACTCAGAGATGGCACAGGTGTAACCTTTGACCCTGTAAATTCATCCCGATGGAAGTAGAACGTGTTCATATAGGTAGCTCAGGTCTGAAGTCTTTCTACACATGAAGCAAGTTGCCATTAACTTTGTAATAATTTTGAAGGGGAATTTGCTGTTTGCTGGAGTATTGGATTAGCAACATCCTCAGGACTTGCACTCCCAGTTTGAATATGACTCGGCCCACACATAAAAAGAGTTATTTAAGAAAATAGAAAAAGACTGACAGATTAAACTGACTTCTTTTACAGCCAGATCAGGTGGTTGTTATTGTTGAAGATGTTTTCAGATGTGTATCTCTTCCTGGTAAAGTGAAGCATGTACGAGTGTGACTTTAGCATAGCTGACCAGAGGTCTAAGATAGAGGTCTAAGAGGTCTAAGAGGTGCTGAGCAATGGCTTCAGGGGACTGCACAGCCCCTGCCAATGTTATAGCAGTAGGACTGAGCGTGTGCATCTCTCATAGGCATCAGTCCGTGACGCAGGGCAGACAAAGTCAAGGGGTACTCTGGCAATCTACCCTCCTTTTGAAGCGTCAATACTCTTACCCGAGAGAGAATGGAGACAGCTGCTTAAAAAATGCTTCCCAGTCTTCTTTTCACATTTCACCAATGTTACAAAATACAATGCCCCTGACCAGATTTTTGTATATGACACAATTCAATTTAAAAAAATTGTAAATGTATAATATTTATAAGGTTGTATTTTATACATAGCTACTACTTAGTATTTTGGTGCCATTATTTGCGATTTCATCTGTCCTGAATGTGTGTTCAAATGTGCCATTTCCTCCTGAGGATTGTAATTTTTGCACTGTGGGTAAAGAAGTCTCAAAAGAATAAGGTTTTTCAGGCAAAATATCCAGGGCACAATATCTGCTTTCATAAAGCCCTGGACATGCTGTTTGCCATTTCCTAATCTTATTCCTGTTTTTTTATGCTGCTGGAGACTAACTTCTGGTGGCAAAGTCCTTGTACAGAAAAAAGTGAATATTTTGACCAATAGCCTGAAATCACACATTCTTTCATTGAAAACAGTTAATTAGGAATTGAGCTCCGAAGTTAATTTCACCAAGGTCATTCACTGTTCTATTGGGTCCAGTGACCCTGTCTTAAGTAATCACGGCATTAACATACAAGGTTATAGCTTTCTTTTCAGTTGATGACATAATCTCTTTAATTGGTGTCAGGAGGCCTGCTTATGAAAGAACCGTGGAAAACACCTATAGACTATAATTTTACTTTCCCCATTCACAGAGCAAATGAAACAAGCCTTAAGAATGTACTAGAGGCTCATTACATCTCCTAGCCTGTCAACACAAAGCCCCTCCATTTCAGCCAAAGCATTAGGAATGATCAATTCTGTTTACTTCTAACTTCAGCCTGTGAACTATTAACCTTTTCAGCAAAACTGGTGAATAGTAAATGTCAGATAATCCTCTCTGAGAAAGTTAAGAGGGTAGATAATGCATTTTAATTGATTAAAACTTGCACGGACAAAAGTTTAAAATATCAACAGGAGAATCCCTCGCGATTCCTATTTTTGGTGGGACGTGATCCAACTATTCTGCGTTGACCCCAGTGTCCACTTTAATTTTATCTTTTCTGAGATAAAACTTTTCTAAAAACTACACCTGAAAATTAAATATCCCGCTTAACAGAAATTCTGCGTTTAGAAGACAAGGTCCCTTCTGCAGCTGGTGTGCACTGGCTCAGCAGGAGCGGAGCTACCAGAGTTAAGCTAGGGTAGGATTTACGCAGGTTGTTAGTGGAGGTAAATTGAAAACAAATATCGCTCTGACCATATTTACAAAGTTCCAGAAATTGGTATAAATATTTAAATGTGTTCTCTTCATTCTATAGTACTAGGAGTTACTGCTTAGCCTAAATATTTGGCTTCTTTTTTTCCCCCCAGCAGTCTGGACCCTTGCATACTCTACGATTGATCCAACTCCTTCACAGGGGATTTTCTTTGTAACTCATGAAATCTGCCAGCACTCTGAGTGACAGAGTCTTAAATTCTGCAGTAAACAACACTACACTCTTTCTGGAGATAGCAAGATGTATTTCACCAGCAAAACAATTATTCATGTCTTCTGCTTTCTTTTTTTTTTTCCATCGCATTCCTCTAAACTTTCTCCTATTTCAGGTTTTTAGCATCTTTTTGAGGGGCTCACATAACCCACTTTTTCTACTGTTGCGCATTGCCTTCTAATCATTCCCAGCTTCATGAAGCTATCCCTTAAGTTCTTATTTATCAGATGACATTATCTTCATAATTTTTGTACAATTTTGATTTTCTGGTTGGAAATAAATTTTGTTTTTGTTTAAAAGTGGGAAGACAAATTTTGAAAATTATTTTTTCCAAAGGAACCACCCATTTTAAGAGAGACACTTTTAAAACTCTACTTTTTCTCAGTTGTGATTGCACGACACATTCATGGTAGCCCTTCCCAATTCTTTATTTTTTATCAGGCTGTGTTATATTCACACTGGAGTGAGTACTGCTTACATTAACCCTCCTTATCTTCAGAGCCATGGCTATTAACATAAAGGAAACAAAGAATCCAACTTGTTATTTGATACACAAAACAATGCAAAAGACTGGCAAAAGCATTGATATGGAAGAGAAATTGTTAAACATTTTTCAGTAAGCCAGAGTAAACTCAGCATTAGCCATCTCCTTAGCAAAGCATTATTCCACTATTATCCTTATTCTGTGGGATGATCCCTAAGGAAAGCCACCAATTTCCCCTGGCTCCACTGTGCCGAGCACAAAAAAAAATCAAGACCTGGGTGTGAGTTATCAACTGAGGTGTGTCAGTTGGCAATTTTTTCTCCCAAATTGCTATGGCTCAGAGCAGCCCCATATAGCAAACTGGGCTCTGCAGATGAAGTCAACAGGGGAATGGATGGTCAGTTGGGCAGAGCAAAGTCGAGGACCAGGCGAGCTGTGGCCAAATCTCTCCCCTTTTGAAGGCCACAGTGGTGGCAACATGCCCGGATAGTGCCTTCTGGTGCTCAGCCTCACGAAGGGAAGGGGGCATTTGGGCAGGAATGGGTATCTGGGGGTTATAGGTACAAGTGGAGAATGTGTTTTATCACTGCTGGAAATACCCACTGGGTAAACAACAGCCCTTGCCTTTCATCCCTTCCCTCTCTAGGAGAGCAGAAGGTGGAAACAGTGGGGCTGGAACAAAATTCAAGCGGATCTGTTTTGATGGGATGAATTATTGTACCCGTCAGCCTTACCCTGGCCTGTTACAGCCTCCAAGTGATGCCATTCTGTGAGCATCAGATTATAAATTATACTGTCACATTTCCCATCTTCTCTTAGTTGCGGCACCAAGGTGTTTTTTCAGTCTTTTGTGGAGCTTTTTGGGGAAGAAATCTCACTGCTGCATTTCCTTGTGCACAGGCACGTGACTTTTTTTTTATACTGTGGTGCATGAAGAGAAGGTGGTTCTGACGTCCAGGGAGGAAAGTGCTGTTCTACCTGCACCACCACTGCTTTACACAGTGAAGTGATAGGTCTTCTGCCAGTGCAGCTGGGAGCCTGTTTTGTTATCCAAGGCAGCTGGGTTTTCGTTATGTTCCCTACCTGTGCTGTGCTCTGGAACCCACTGGGATCAGTTCCCTCTCCTCTGCAGTCTCAGTTTGGGATGGAATGATGTACTCTGCACAGATGTGCTGATTAGTCTTATTCCGCAAGGGACTCCAGATCATTTCTGGGGTTACCACTGGTTTAGCTGGAGTTGCACAGTTGCAGAGTCAACTGGTTGATCTCAGTGGAAAAGCTTGTCATGTGTTATTGCTGTTATCTGCACTAAGGGAGCTCCCAGGATGCTGAACCTTCCCTGAATTAGGTGCTCTACAAACAGTACAAGCAAACCATTTCCAGCCCAAAGGGCTGAGTGTCTCAGTTGGGCTCAAACCCCTCTTCAGAGGCCTTGTTTTCTTCTGCTGAGTTTGCTGTCGGCATCCATGTGAGCTGGCTAAGGCTGCGGTTTCTCTCCCATTACCTTCTCTCCTTCTACTAGCTTCTGGACTCAAGACAAGACCCACCAGTAAGCCTTAGGAAGTCTCCCGGCTCTCCTGGTCCAGCACCCTCAAGTGTCCTGGTGGTGGCAGCAGTGACACTGCTCTGTGAGGAGCACTCACCCAAACTTCTGCCATGGACCTTAGTAGAGTTCCCTGCGCCAAGCCAGGTCTTTTAAACTCACCCATCTGTTTCTTCTTTGTATTTAGAAAATCATTATCTGAAAGCACAATCGTGACATTAATGCAGAGGTAGGGAAGTGTGTGTCTGTGGGTGCACAGGTCATACGTGGGTTTGCTTGTAACTTATTGCATGGATTCCGTAATAAAATGACTCTTCTTCTCAGAGAGTTGTACTTCTTAGTTAGCCAAAACAATTATAAAATATATTCTGCCCTCCACACCCCAGCTTTCTTTCAGAAGGAAGGCAGCTTCCCTCCAACACAGAAACACACCACAATTTTCTTATTTGTCTTGTCTTTTTTCAAACTTGTTTAAGTCTTTAGGAGCTGGTCTTGCCCATTTAGCCACAAAATGCATGTGCGTGCATGCGTGTGTGTGTGTGCTTCCAGTGAAAAGAAGGGAAAAAACCCACAGGTTTGAGTTTGTACAATGTTTGCCCCTTTTCCCAGCAGGGATGGGTTTTGAGAGCCAGGAGACAAAAAGCATGGCCTCAACAAGCTCAATTTAAAAAAGAACATCATTTTCATTATGTAGTCAATCTCAATTACAAGCAAATGTTTTCTCTGTTGAGACTTTTCTCTTTTCAGAGCATTATGCAAGCCTCTTTTGTGGGTTGAGAGAAAGGATCAGTGGTCAATAGGGAGCAGAGTGTTGTGTACAGTGGATTTTTGTATCCTTTAGTCTACTACATAATGCGTTTTGTCAGGAGAACAGCCCAACATCCTGAGCAGATTTGCTGAATTAAAGAGCACAGCAGGGATAGGAAACTTGTTGCTAGGTGACTGACAACTGCTGCATGTCAGTATCTCTGCGCCGGAGGTTACTCTTCCCTTTTCTTCCACCACTCGGTCTTGCCTTTTAATCTGCATCTATAATTAACTCTCTTAATACCGTGCAGCCATTTCTTTCCCTTTTGCTTCAGATGGCTGTCGTGCCATTATTTAATCTCGAACGGAGAGGAAAAACTATTTAATTTTTGTGCTTCGCTTGGCGGGGAGAAGTTGGGAGTTTTGTGCAGCGCAATGGCTCATGTCTGCGCCGGGATGAGATGGCTCTTAAAAGGCATTTCAGAAGATATATGCTCTTTGTTCATCTTAATGCTCAGTGAAACATTTCTGTGTTTACCGTTCTTTCTAAAGCCTGTTTGTTTCAGTTCAACTTAATTGAAACGCGATTGCTTTTAACTGTTTAGGTTTGGTGACCTTCCAAGCTCTTTCCCTTGTGTATTTTGCAAAATAGATTTTCTTTGTATGAGGCTCTTTCTTCAATGACTGGAAATCCAGGGCTGCATCTGGCCTAGATTTGTAGTGGCAGAAGTCAATTAAACAACAGTGTTTACCCTGCTTATTTTTACTCTTATTTTTCATGCGCAGATTAACCATTAGTCACACTTGTGAAGCTCTGTGTTGTTCCAAGGATGGATCTGCATTCAAGAATTACATCGCTCGCTAGTTTACACCCATCAGTTGCTCTGGAAATGTCTTTATTTTAATTTTAGTTCGTATTCCTACAACTGATCCAAAATACATGGTATTTACTGAATGTCCTAATTGCAGGAATGTGATTATTTGCTTGGATTTTTATTAGAAAATGACAAAAAAAAGACTTGTCGACCTTTATTCTCGGAGCTCTTTAAAATAGAGGGGGTTTTCTGCATTATATGTGCATGTGTTTTGGGGAAGCTGAATACAGAAGTTCAAAGGTATTAAACCAACAATGAAATCTCTTATTTTTTTCTTGCAGGTTTGTAATAAAGCTGCAATCATGGAAAGCATGTACACTAGACACTCTTTATACCGAAAATTAGGCAGCAATTTAAGAAGAATAGCAAAGTAGATGTGAGAAGCGCTGCTGGTGAAAATAGGTGGCAGTCATCGCTTCTAGGGGACTGTCCCCTGTTTGCCTGGTAGAGTGATGAACTTGGGCATTTTAAAGGAAAAAAAAATCCCAAAGACTGTTGAGTAGCTGTTTCTAAGCAGGAACTCTTTCGCCGCCAGTGCAGAAGGCTTTACTGGCACCAGGAGCCGTACATTATGCCGCTTTCTATCAGCTTCTGCGAAACAGGTCCACTGAGGGCAGATTCGGTCACTGGGAGCAGGTAGCATAACGAGCGCGATCTTATTAATGTCCGTGATCTCTGACTTCAAGTTTGCAGCCCGGGAATGTGAGTGGAGGGACTTTCATCCATAACCGCCATGGTGTTTCTCCTGCCCGTTAGCCAAGGGCAAAATCCTGCCTGGGGAAACCCAGCTTCATGCTGGAGGAGAAGGAGAGGAAAAATTTGCAAACTCAAGTGTTTGGAAGAGCGGCACAGGCAGTAACAGGGAGGGCCAGGAGAGGGCAAGCGATGGGTAGACACGGGCATGGGGACTGTTGGCATCCAAGCCTTGAAATACAGGGTATGAGAAAACCAGCAGGAGCAGGCCAGGAAGGACCGAGCATAAATGATGAACCTGTTCAACTGAGGCTTTCCAGCCCAAACAAGGTACAAATCTAGTCGTGCTCTTTTTAGCTTCTTGGGAGCCAGAAAAAAAGGAGCTTTTAAAGACCTTATCATGTAAGGCAGAAGTCTGGAATTGAACTGCAGCAATTTCATCCTTTTTTGTGCACAAGGCAGCCAGCACCGGTGTTGAATAAAGCAGTTTTGCCCTATGCTCTTCTGACTGCTCTGAGACCACAGTTTGCTCTTCAGCCTTTGTAGAAGGTTCAAGTGTGCTGGGACAGGAGTGCCGATGTGGGGCAGGCGGGGTTGGCCTGCATAGTCTAAAGGGTCGGCTGTCACGTACAGTGCGTTGCGGTAATGTGGTTCTGTTAGAGTGATGTTCAGAGTGTCCTAATTTCTTCACAGTGGTACGTCACCCGCATTTATGCTGACACATTTTGCAGTGAATTTTAGCCAAGTAGAGCAGACATTGATCATTTTGTGTGATGTTGTGGATAAAGTTCTGCTCTCTTTACTCAGGTAAATAGTCTCTTTGAAGCCACCTGGAAAAGGTAAGTTGGGTTCATGCTAATACTTGGGGGATTGGCTATGAATTCAAATGATTGCATTAGCTAGTCTGAGTTGTAATCTTCACAATCATTGATTGATATTGAAAACTTGATGATAAATTATATGCTGTTAGTGACAAGTTCAAGTTCAAGGCAGTCCCCCAGCCTCAGGCTCAGACTGAACCAAGAAGCAGGTTCTTGTCTTTCTCTCCCTGACTCGCAAGGGTGATGGACACACAAGTGTTATGGCAAAGTAGACGAAAGTGGAATCTTCCTGCTAAGTAAGTAAAAGGCTGTAATTTTCCTGAGTGCGAGCTCTAACCCCAGAGAAAGCAACTGTGGCATCACACGGACCATTCATGTTTGCTTTCACCAACTCCTGCAGAACTGCATTACTGCAGGAAAACAGGCTCTCCAGCAAGAAAAGGTAGTACAGACCACCTCCGTTCTCATCTGACACCTTTCCTCCCCCACATCCTTGGCTTTCAAGCTCCCTCTTAGCTTTTTCAGTTTTTAATATACTCCTTGTTGCAGATGCAGCTGTTGCCAGAATCTGCCACTCCAAAGGAGCCCCTTGCTCCTTGCAGGCGGTGATCCCCAGACATGATAGGCGGAAGAGAAAGGACGATGAAAGGAGATGGTGGGAGAGAAGGAGGCAGACTGGACAGGAGGAGAAGATGGCAGACAGAGGTAGCTCTAAGCAAACGCCTTGGTCCCTCATCCAACACTGACCAGTTTATGGACACAAGGTCTACCCCATATGGGGCTGTTTTCCCCACATAAAACTATGATAAAATCTATGACCCTACTGGCTGTACCTGTGTTGTCCTTGCAGGACAAGCGAATTGCACAGGGCAGGAAGATCATGAGAGAAATGGGAGACATGTCTCTCAAGGCCAAGTCTAGTACCTGGACAAGATTCCAGGCTTCTTCAGGAGAGAAGTTCTTGCCATGCTGTGCCATGCCTGTGAAGTGCAAGGACATGAAGAAGGGCAGTAAGACAGACTATGCCATTAACAACTCTGAGGTGACACCTGCATGCCTGCTCTCCTCGCCGGGGAAGATGAGATTCAGTCCCTTCCTCCGGTGGAGGGAACCAATTCCTGATTCACATCCCATCTTTTCCTACCTTGCCATGCGATGGATCTTCTGCTTGGCTGTATCCTCATTTGCGCAGCACTGGGGACAGATCACTTATTCTTGCTATGTACTTGTTTTCTTACATGGAAAAAATTGTGAAATACCGAGACACTTCAATAAAAACCCTGAGATAAAAGGCTGGGTACCGTGTGAGGAATACAACTGAGCATCAGTCATCACACCTGCTTTGCAGAAAATATGCAGGCACCAGCTAGGGCTTCAAAGAGACTGCCAGGGACTCATTTGCTAGGTAACACACAGGAAATACTACATATAAAAGAGCGTGTTACCCACCCACTGCTGAAAAAGACAGAAATCCCAAGGGCAGAGGAAAAAGTGTGGAGTCACTGGGCTTGAATAAGCAGCCCCTCAGCATGGGACAGTCCTGCTCAGGGCTGTCCAGCCAGTTGCTCTTCCTCAGTGCAGGTTTTGTTTCATAGTTAAGAGAATAACCCTAGAGTTAGACATGTAAATTGGAGACTACAGTATGTGTATCATATCCCAAACTCTCCTTGACCCACTAAAGGGAGAAGCAGCTCTGCATCTCAGGGATTCTTTCCTAACTTGTCTTGATCTCCCTTATTAATAAATTTATGGACTCTGAGATGACTCGGCCAGACTGTCTAAATTCTTGTCTAAATTTAGCAGTCAATTTGGTTTATTGCTTCAGGGCTGCACTGAAGAAGAATCAACAAAAAAGCATCCCTTTTTTTTATCACTGAAGTTGAAAGTGCATTTGTGTGAAAATGGATCTGAGCTTGGAAATAACAGCAATTAATTATTTATTAAGCATACATTGGGGACGGGCTTTAAAAAAAAAAAATCACATTGCTCATCTTTTCCTCAGAGTCACTTGTTTCTCCTCTCTCTGCTTGTTGTCTGTGTTTTGCACTGGTTCTGCCAACACTATTCCCTGGACCCAAATGATGCTACAGGAGACCATGGGGAGGAATCGGATGTCTCAGAGCTGACACAAGGGAAAGAGGCGCTCTCGGTGATGGACTGATGCTGTAGCTTCTTTGGGGCAGGTTTCTGCCATTTCAGAAGCCTATAAAGCATCTCCCATATTTTAATCTGCTCTGCTGAGAAATAAAATTAAATCCCTTCAGTGAAATCAATAGGACCAAGTAAAACTTATCTGGAGCCACCTGCTGCCTAGTTAGAGCACAAAGAGAGACAGTTTCCTAAATTACTCTTTCAAAGGAAAATGAGTAGCAGGTTTTATAACAGAATTTCATCTTGTGGGAAACCAATCAGAAATGCTTTTGTATCCAAACTTAGTCACAGGCTGCATCTCTCATAATCTCTTACCGAGGCTCCAGTTCTGACAACTGTGAAAGAGTCTGCGTTTTTATTTTGTTGAAGGAAAAACCCCAGTGGGAATTAGGTTAAGATCTCTCTTTGCCGCAGCTATCAGTCATTTGAAGAGTTGTTGGTTCAGTGTCTTATTTTAACTCGTTTTTAAGGCTCAAGTGTGTTGGAGCGATGAAAACCCTCGCTTGTGTCTTTACTGCAGTCTCCGGTCCCTCTTCTTTTCCACCCACTTAGAAGCAGACTCACAGGCCAGGGACTGGCCAGCACCCAGTTTTACTCCCTCCTACACCCCTTCTCCCACACTGCCCTGACTGTGGCACATGGGTGCCGGGGGCAGAGCAGGGTGCTGGGTCACACAGAGCAGGAGCATCGACGAGGGTGAGCCGTGGAGTGAGCACCACACACACACACACACACACACAAAGTTTGTCCAGTGCTTAAGTCAGGGCAGCATCCTCTGACTTCAACTTTGCACCCAAGCGACTGCCCCGAGACACAAGCGCACGCAGAAATAGGTTCACAAAGAGCAGCTCAAGCCGCTTTGACCAATTCTCTAGGGCTTTCTTAGTATTTAATGAAGGAAAGGGGCAAAAATATTTGAATTCTTCTAAATGGTCCACAAAGCGCTGCTGTTTTGGCTGGTGAGATGTTGGTGAAGTTCTGTTGCACCCAGGTTTTTCTTATACTTTATTTCAAAACACATAAGAACGACAAAAACGTAGAAAATCATCAAAACTGGAATTTTCATTCTCCTTTTTCTGTTCAAAAATGAAATTCTTTAGAAATGTAACCAAACTTGTGTTTGTTTATGGAGCAGGGACCTCTGATGCCATTAAATTAGTTGTGACATTTTAATGTAATTAGACAACAACATTAGTGTCAGATAAGATTCATTAATGGACCTTGATCTTTGGTGGTTGTTCAAAATTGATTTTTGCACTGGAAATCCATGTTGGATGAGGAAAAAAAAACACATTTCACAAATACACCTTTCTGCTAAAATGCTCAGCTAATTGACATAAGTACATTAATGAGAGCAACGCACTAATAGGATTATATCAATATTCCCCCTGCATCAGTTAGAGACCCAGCAGCAATGGTCATTAATTATTGCCTTACAGTAATCCTTGGCAGCTTTTGCAAGAGTTGGATTGTCCTTCTTTGAGAAGATCTTTCTGCTTTGTTATTTTTCCCAGATTTGGGGCTTTTCTTTTGTTTATACCAATGTAATCCCATTGGTCAAAACTTCAAGCCTAGGTGCATAAAATTAGTCTCCTAAATCTACACTTTAGTATCTCTCCAAAATAGAGTTGGATTTTCTCTTCTCAGAACAACCGCAATTCAAAGGCAACAAGAGAAACATATTTAAAACACAGGATGCTTTTGAGGTCAGAGCATAACTATGCATTTGGAGGGGATTTGCAAGAGCAGGAAAGGTAATGGTTCAATTCTCAATAAAAGTCAGATTTTCTCAATTTTTTTCTTCTATTTTTCCATGTCCAAGCTGAAAATTTTCACCTAAGATTTCATCAGAATTAGTCCTAATTTATACTAACACCTTTATAGTCTTTGCTTAGACTGTATTACACTAAAATAAAATGTTAAAACTACAGAGTTCTAGATACAGGCCAAAAGCGACAAAATGATTCTTGTATTTTGGAACTGACTGGGTTTTGTAATGCTAAAACCAACAGTGATATTTGATCTTAAACAATATGGGTTTAGTGATCCTTGTTTATCTTTTACACCAGTTTTTGTTTGTCATCTCATTCTATTTGATTTTTACCCCAAATAGTGTAAAATAAAACAGCTGTCTGTTAGCACACTGGGCTGCACACAATTCTGCATTTTAGCTACATTTCATCCATTGGGTTTTTCTGAACAGAGAGTATCTATAGCTATATAAAACAGCAGAGACACAAACAATCCCACTGCTGTGTACAAGAACTGTAGGTTTATTACCAATACCACTCGTCTGCTCAGGGAAAGGCAGTCTATAAATAGAGAAGTTTCCTCTATTTATAAACTAGCTCATCACAGTTAGATTTAATCCACAGTGGCTGGAAGCCTTAGGGAAAAAAAATTCCATTAATTGCAGGTAGCTTTGGACCAGGCTCTGTTTGGAGTGAAACATTTCCACTTGCAGATACAGCTCCACCAGCAATTTTCCTTTCAGAGTCTGAATCTGACTCACGACAAAACCATTTACTGCTGAAGTCGAGGAGCGCACACAGAAGTACGGCTCTCAGCAATGATCTGAGATGAGAGGACTGTTTCTCAGTAAATATTTTGAAAGCAAATATTTCAAAATACCATCTTATTACGAGCTCAGGAGGCTGGTGTCACTGAAAGTAAATCGCTGCCACAACTTGTTGTTGTTGTGATGGTGCCGGGCCAAACGCTCACGTCCGGACACTGGCTAACAGCCAAATTCTGCCTGTCCTTCCCTCAGTGGGGGACTCACCTGCCTCTCTCTTGTGTTCCTTCCTGGCAAAACTGTAAGGAAACCGACTGTCAAATGCCATTGAAAACAGCCGGTGAGCTCAGAGGTTGGGAGAAACACAGTGTGATTCCCTCAAAAACAAATCCAAGGAAAAGGTGGGATATTTTCCTTAACAAAATGACAGTGAGGGGTTGGACATGCCTAAGCACCAGCTTCACTGCTGAGTCTATCTAGAGAGTACCTTTTTTTACATAAACAACCCAGGGTTTTATTGTGCTGAGCCTTGAACATGGCTTTTGTAAAAGATGCTGATAATGGTACAAATTCCCACCAGGAGCATGCAAATCCACTAAAAAGAAAACCAGATTGATAGAGAGGAGTGAAAGCAGACTTTGTTACACTCCCAGTTTGCAAAAGACTCGGTATGCAACAGACTGCCTGGGTAGGCAGGTACACAGACAGAAAGTCAGTGAAGCCTAAGGGCTTAGGGACAGAAGGATATACTGTTAAGCAGATGATAGTCATTTAGTTTCCCTCTATTTCAGGTGATGATACTAGTGAGAGCATCATCTGCACAACATACATAATGGCCGGTGTGATTTTTCATTCTTATAACTTACACAGTATCTTGCACACGTGCAAGTGAGCGTAAGAAGCAGCTGTCTGGCTTTATAACCACTTTAAACTCCCCGTGCAGAAGAGATCACTGCTCTTCGCTACCTCCAGAGCGCATCCTCACCACTTCGAGAAGCCCTCAGCTAGCACAAATATCTCTGCTCGGGTAGCTTTACTAGTTTGTCTGATCAGAGGAAGCCAATGAGTGAGTGCTAAGCACCTCCCCACTGGTGGTCTGCAAAGTGTGGTGCTTCAGAGACCCATGGAGGGCAATTAAGAAAAGTCAGCCTTTAAAAGGCATGATACAGTGGTGCTTACTCCCACTGGAAAAATATGTTTATCAATCAAAACAAGCCAAAAATCTTTTTTTGCTGAGACAGCACAGCTTAGGAGTGTTTATTGTCTGACCTTATGAGCCACATCCCCAAACCGTCTTGTGGGCAGGACTCACCAGGCACCCTGTCCCATGGAGGTCTGTGGGCAGGTGGGGCAGACAAGATGGTGAGGGCTTTGGGGACTGGGCAGGGGACCAGCAACTGTCCCAGGCTGACCTGAGACCCCGGCTACCTCTCTCCCTCCCTCAGCCCCAGCACCTCTCACACACCGTACTGCTGCAGGAGCCACAGCTAGAGCCAGAGGCCCCCTCCTGAGGATATTGTGAAGGCACTCAAATCTACGCGCTAGTCCTCACGGCACAGGTGGGACCCCACAGCAACTCACCATTCCCATCCCACGGAACTCACAAAACTCCTCACAGCAGCCACCAAGATAGAGGGGCTGGGGAAACATGGGCAAATGCACCAGCACTGAAGCTACATATTCACTGAGGCTAATGCAGAGGAGGAGTGACAGTTCCTGTTGTCATGTGGTAAGTGGATGAAGCCACCAGGAGTTGTGTTTATTTAAGGTCATGGAAGAAGAGGTTCTTCAAAAAGTATTGAAAGTAGGTGATGGAGATGACTTTGTGAAGCACCTCAGGAAGGCTGTGAATAGTGGCAGGAGGGGAAAATGCCAAGAGATTCGCAGAGAAGCAGATGCACAGGATGCTGAGGTTGGTACGCAGGGCATGGAGGATGCGCGGGGGGTAGCACGTGAAGTGGGGAAGAGCTGGAATTATGCAGGGCAGAAAGGCAAGGACAAGGAGCTTCAACAAGATGCAGTAGAGAAAGGGGGAGTTAGTGAGTGATTGAAAAAGGCTGGGCTGATCTTGGCAAAGACAGAAAGGGATTTCAACAGCTGTGTTCTGCCTGGGTGGCAGGGAGGATGGAGAAAAGGAAGTTTTAATTTAATAACTAATAAGCAAATAATTAGCCTGTATTTTTAGCAGTGCGATTTGAAAGGCAGAATTTAGCCCTGTACTTTGCTTTCTCCCCTCACGCAGACTTTGTTTGACTCCTGCCATTGCTGGAAAGAGCACTGGCATTTTATTCAGCTCTGCTTTCATTTGAATTGAATTTTTCTTCCTCAGCCACATGCATGGTAAATGTTTTCATTTCATCCTGGCTCAGAAATGCTCAGGACCCACTCTGATCTCTCTTACTCTGGCTCTGTGCCGCTGCAAATCCATCGGTAACATTGCAGTTGCCGCAAATTTTCTACAGATGTAAATGCAAGAAGCGTCAAGCCTTTTATTTGGATCAGGAGGGCTGACTGCCTCTTAATAGAAGCATAATGAAACCATCAAGAGTTTTCATTCAATTAGACTTTTTTTCCCTCTGGCAAATGATTATAACACATTTATAGCGTAATGGGCAATTACTTTATACTCCTTGTCTGTTGACATCTTATTAAGTCTACATTTTCTGTCCCTAACAAAGAGATCAGATATAATTGTTAGGAACTACAAGGAATACATAAGAACTACCAGAATACATTTAAGCAGAATGAATATGTATCTGTTAGTGAGATGCATGATATGCGGTGGCAGATTGCTCCACTCCTTTCTGCTCTGGGGAAATCTCAATTACATATTCTTTTATTTCTTCATACATTAACTTTTCCTCTGGTGTCAAGAATGATCTTTGTGCTGAGTGGGTGTGGATTATACAATGAATTCTGTGCTTGTGAATACGAGACTCAGAGATGCGATGAAGGCTGCAGAAGAAAGTTTTGCCACTGGAAGCTTTGAAGATATGTGTATCACTGGGTTTTTTTAAACATGTAGCTGGGAGGCAGGGAAGGTAGGGCAGGGGCAAGAACTGATGGAGTCAGCTCTGTTGTGAAGCACAGCGGGTAGTTCTAATGACACTGACGTTTTCTTTAGCTCAGTAACATTTCTGATCACCTTGGGATGTCCTGGTGTCAGGCAACAGGCAGGTGCGTTCAGCATGAATGGGTACTGATAGCAGCTGTGCGTACGTATCCCTGAGAGCAGAGTACAGCCTTTGGATTGGGCTGCTTAGCAAAACTCTTACACGAGGATTTTAACAGTAGAAATCCGGTAGATCATTGCTTTTGAGCAGCAGTCTGCAGAATCCACTCTGGTCACGCACAAGCTGCCACTGATCTGGGACTCACCTGTCTCAGCAACAGTCTGGAGATCCCTTCTGAGTAACGCTGCTCACCCTGCCGCAGTGCTCAAAAGTCTTAGGGACACTGTTAGGTGGTGGGCCACGAACCATCTCACAGCTGCACTATCCTTGGTTGCTGTCACCATTGCTGAATTGCTCTGCTGGGAGATGTATTATGTCAGAGAGACATGAGGCCACTGGTTGCGGCAAACCATGTGAACTTATGTGGGACATGTACGAACCTTTGCAAACTGCGTATCTTCACCTAAATGCTTCTCTCCCAGTCCTCACTGGTGTTCCAGCTCATTGCATTAGAGCTTCTGATAACTGCAGCGTGGTTGTCTCTTTACTGACAGATTAAAGGGCAACAAACAGTACGTACAAAGACCTTTTTCACCTGCTTGGTTTTATGCTCTTTCATTATTCTCTGTGATTACAAACCCGTGACTGACAGGATAAGCAATGCCACATCCTGACACAGTTGCCTGGGAATCCTGAGCACACGCCAGTAATTCCTACCTGGCTGCTGCAGTGGGATCGGTTTACAGCTCAGGAATCATCTTACAAAGAGCAGCTTTAAGAAACAGTGACAGAGTAGTCACCCAGAAAGAGATGTTACTCAGATGCTCTATCCACAGTGTCGGGGGAGCTTGCTCTGTGACAATTTCCATGGCAGCAGAGTCCACGCCAGGACAGTGGGACATCTGTAGGAGGCAATGAGATCAGCAAGTCAGACAAAACCACTTCATCTGCAGGTCCGAAAGCCACAAACAGAGACTTTTAACCTCAGCACCCAAGTACTCATTCTTCTTGATCTGCCTGGCACACCTCCCTGGAGCTTGAGATAGGCAAGAGTGCACCTGCGATGGGCAGGAGCACATTTCTACATAAGGTCTTCAACATTTTATTTTACTACCCTCATTCAAATACCAAAGCACTTCTCTGGTTTGAATGCTCTTTGAGGCTAATTCTGACCATTTACAAGACTCCAAGAGTGAGTTTTTTCTTTCTCACCCTTACAGCCAAATTTGGGGGTTTGGGTTGCTTTTCTCCAGCCTCTTCTGAAACACCCACCTACAGATGGATTTTCATGTAAATTAAGTTGATGCTTCTGCTGATCCCGAGAAACCTCTCAAGTAGTGGGTGATTCATCAGAAAGTCAGGGTTAAACTGATGAGAGACTTGGGGTCCAGAAGGAATCTATGCCATAAATCAGATGGACATGTGACATTGGTTTAGGGCTACAATTTCTTGCTTTTACCCATAGCGTGGGGTAAAATCTTCTCCCCAGTGTCACCCAAGTTCTCACTGATACACAATAAAGGTGTTAAACACACTGAAGGTGTTAATTTAATACACTGGAGGTGTTAAATTTGCTGTCGATGTCAGAGAGGCATGTGGGGACATGTCACAGAGGCATGTGGGGACGTGTCACAGAGGCATGTGGGGGCTGGGGCATGCACTGTGAGTCTGTCTGGGCCTGATGTCTACCACCAAACTGCTTGTGATGCCACAGGCAGACTTTGGTGACATGGGGGTCCCTTTCCAAGCCTTTGTCCCCATGTATCTATGCATTCCTCTACAGAATAACAATGCAAACATCTGTTCTTCTGCCTAGTTTGCTCTTGTCTCTTCCTCACATAGGTTCAAGCATTACTTTTTTCCACGGTCTACCTAAATTATCCATTTCACACCCATTTGTCACAGATTTCTAAGGCAATTATCTGGGTTTTCTTAAATCAAATACCTATATGCATTTTGTTTTCAGAGTAAATATGAATTTCATTATACTTTGATTATTGTTTAATAGCACTGAGGACATGACGTTTGGAGGCAGCCTGAGTTTTGATTCAAAATGTCAGGTCTTTTTCTGAATAGCTCCTTCAACTGGAGACCTTCTCCATCAGCTCTTTCATAAAGAGAAAGGAGACAAATGGGAAGATAAGCTAACTAGGAAAGAAAGAGATATTCCTTCCCTTGACCTAGAAGCCTGGCAGGATTCTTTTTCAATGCAGCGTATTATGTAGTGGTTTTCACTATTATGCATATATTTAGCAACTGCCGCTCACCAATCTGCAAAGGGAATAGGGTGGTGAAAGATGGAATTCAAGGGAGGAAAGAAACACAGGAGATGTTTTGTCTCTGCTTTTATACTGCAAAGATTGCACTGGAATACACACAAGAATATACCTCCATTGTAACATGGGACACTGTAGCTTTTAATACCTTTGGCATCTCTCCATTAATATACCTCCTGGTGACATTGCTGAATCAAAAACCCACTTCAAACTGCTGTCAAGACCAATCAAAAAGCAGCTCTAATTACAAGCAAAGATAAAAAGATGCACCACGGTGCAATGAGGAAGGCAGGGGCCTATCAGAGAACATACACCAAAATGGTCCTCATCCTCCAGCTAGAGAATACATGTTGAGAAAGACTTTACCCAGAAGCTGGATTTTGAGCATCTTTTAGGCAGGTTATTTTTGCTGGGTTCCTACTTTGCATGCAGTATGTATACCGGCTTACAAATAACTTTCACCAATAAATTCTGGCATCTTGAGTGCTTAGTACCTGCTACTGTTTAGATTCTCTATTTTAAAGACCTGCTGGGAGAAAGTACCTATAAATGTTGATGTGTTGTTACATACTCTTGAGCGTTCTTTGTTTCCTTGCTATTATCCCCTGGCAGATTATCCAGCTTGCAGATAAATCACTCCTGCATATGTGCACTGTGCAAGCAATATAGATGGAGAGGGTCTAGTGCAGAGTCACAAAAATGCCGCCGTACTCTTTCTGAGTCTGCTCGACTATCTTCACACCATCCAGTTCAGAACTGACTGTGTATTACAATGCGACCCACGTGAAGTAGGCTAATAGCAAGCAGACCTGGCCACGCTCCTTAGTGCAGGGACTGTGCTTGTACAGCTCTTACTTCATCCTGCTGAAGGTTCCTAGATGTGTCCGCAACGTACATTATAATGAGTAACACTTCATACTGGGATTTGCACAACAGCAAAGAGGATTTGGTTACTCATCCATTAGTTTTAAAATATTACAGACAGACCATGAAGGCAGAACTTGGTTCTAACGGAGTAAAAGTCCTGCTTCCGTCACCGTGTCTCTGGGCCTCCATAAGGACAAAAGACGACAAGGGAGCTTTGATTCCAAAAGGCAAAATAAAACCCTGGATCTCAGCACCATGATAAACAACAGGAGGAAATACACATCTGAAACGCGTAGTAAAGCCACATTAGATAGGACGAAAAAGAAAAGGGTATGAAGGTAATTGGAAGATCTTAAGCTTGTAACTGATGCAGGCCTAGGATATAGTCCATCTGAATAAAGATACAAGCCAAGAGGAAATAAAGCTAAGGGAAGAGATAATTTTCAGTATACGATGTATTTAATTAAAACATATAAGTGTAGCATCTCACAGCATGTCTTACTTCCTTTATGTGTTCAGGTATTTGATGTTATGTTTTTAAATTTATTGCAATGTTTTTGTTTCAGCTCCCACCTGGTTACAGGCAGTTCGTTGTGAATATTGAGTATTTGGCATTAGAGAATTATTCACTGGATTAAACTGAAGGTACAGTGCATGTTTAAGCATCAGTCATCATCCTTCACCTTCAGTCCTGACCTATCAGAGTCCCTCTGCAATTGCAGCGCGAATTCCTGTGCAAGAGAATCTGAAATGCAGTTTCTGGACACAGAGGAACTGGTACAGAGGATATATGCACGGCCTGAGACCAAACACAGGAGTCAGCCCTCAGCCAAACTCAGAGAGGGGCTAAAGTAAAGCCATGTGAAATGCTGGCATTTCTGGTGTCCCTTCACTGTATTCAGCACTGCACATATCACAGCAGGTGAACATTTCTGTGAAAGCATCCATGAACAGAGTAAACCACGTGCTTACCAGGTGCCTGCTATGGACCCACTCTCCATTCTTGCAACATTCAACCACAGACTGGAGAATAAAAGCCTCCAGGTGAGCTTACCTCACACACCTCCTGTGTTCAATGGCTCGTACTGACATTGTTTCTTCAGGGACATTTTTTGTTTATATTACAATGAAAGCCCAACTCATTTACAAGGTATTTAGCCTCTTTTAAAGGCTTTCAGAAGCAAGATGTGTGGCTCAAGTTAATTCTGTCCTTGGCTCTGTAGTAATCCCAGTAATGAGAACCATTTCCTTGGTTATCTAGAAGCCATTGCAAGCACTATTTTTGAGCAGACACTCAGAAGTGACTGAGAAGTCCATAACACCTGGGTGTCACTTGGTAGATACAGCAATCAGAGCCCAAATGACTGACAACCAACCTTCCAACAAAAAAAATCCAAATTTATTTTTCTTCAAAGTGATTATTGATTGGCTTAAGGCAAAGCTGGTGACTAACCATATGGGGATGTCTGTTATACGATTGGATTAGTGTTTGCATCTAACCACACTCTAGGATCAATAGAAGATGATAAAGAATGATTAGCCTTGCAGCTTCATTGTATGTTGTAATTCTTCAGCCGTATAGCAAAAAAAAAAAAAAAAGAGAAACTAATCAGTAGATTTAGAAAAATGACTATTATCTCTAAAAATGCCACTCCATTGTTTCCTAAACTGAGGGCATATTTAACAGTAATAAGCAACACAGAAATATCAAATGGAGATTCTCATTTAGTTCAACTTGCTATTCCAGGAGATGCCTCTACTGCCTAGAAAACACAAAATCTTAAACACTTTGGCTGTAACTTTGCCTATAAAAATTGTCAGAGAATTAGATCAAAGTAATTTCTTTCTTAAAGGATGGAGATGCATGGATTTCACTCAAAAACACAAAATCATGAAGACATCATTATGTTTTCTCTATATTTTTTCAAAAATACACTACCTTCCCTTTATTCTGCTTTTAGAATATAGCACAGGGCTTTTCTGCTTTGAGATGAATGTGGAAAAATAGATTTTAGTACAAAAGAACACCCTACCTTCTAATATTAGAGACGGCTTGGGTTACTAATCCCTGTTTCTAGGAGCAGATGCTGATTGTCCTATTAATCAAAGCAAATCATTAGGCATTAATTACACTTAGTAACAGAATAATTGCTTGGTTTACCTAAACTGTGGTAGGAATGTTTTTTTCTTTCTGAGTAGGATAAGCTTATTTAAATTATGTCACGTGCACACTCACAAAACACAATGAAAGCAGATCAAAATCTGGTTTGTTTTGTGCATGTGTAAGGTGAGCTGATCTTGGAAACAATGTCAATGGGCTGATGTACGCAGTCTAAGAAAAGATCAGTCTCAGAGATGTGCTGGCAGAAGGGAAGATTGTTGTGATATAGGAGGAAATAGCACTAAATAAGGACACAGAGGTACGATCTAAAAGCACATCATCATAATCTTTAATGTATTCTATATATAAGAGTTTATTTACTTTGTTAGGGAAAGAGGGGACCCTTTCTGTCAGTATGGTGCTAGAAAGAAAGGCTGATCTGACCAGGATCATGCCCACAGTTCCCACAGCAGTTCCAAATTGCTTTCACGAGGTTTCCACCCGAAGTTGTTGGAGCTAAAATCTCAGCACAGCTTTGCTGTATTTATTATCAACAGCTTGTCCTATGAGTGTCTGTGATGTTTCAGGTATCAAAAAAATGTATGTCTTCAGTACTGTAACAAGACAGTTGCTAGGCATAGCAACCCAATACTGGCAATAAGAAGCACTGGTTGTCATAAATAAGTTAAAAATGCCCTACACCAACAGGGATCTGCATGTCCGCAGCCATGAATGTTCCTCTGCCACCTCTGCAGCAAATACTCAGCCATGGTCAGAGAACACTGTTTCTCTACTGGAGAGCAAACGGGAGCAGCTGCCAGAGCACACAGCTCAGAGCAAGCTTCATGCTGGCCTAAGCATGCCTATATTTCTGATAAATCTTGATTCTGGTAAGAAATCTAAATATTTCTCACAATGCTTTGGAAGAAAAGCTGATCAGCAATGTATGGAGAGTCAACATCAACTGGAATATTTTGTTTTCCGTCAACACTGAAAGGTTTACCAGATCTGGCCAGAGTCACAGAACTTAGTTTTCAGATTGTCATTGCAGCTTTTATATTTTGTACACTGTAAAGAAAACTAGTTTTTAAGTACTTGAAATATAAATGTTTCAACTGACCCCAGACATAAAACATTTTCCTTGCAGAAAACTACTCTCCTACGAAACAGGAGGAGGGTAATATTTCACAATATCAGAACCTGTCATAAAACCTTCCATCTCCTGCACAGCTTTAATCACAGACTTCGGTGGCAGCAGTGGAGTTAGTGCCCTGGGTGCTCCCCTCTAGTGTTACGCCCCCAGACTTTTTCACCTTAGAGTCATTTTAAACAATCCTTGTAGACAGCACTGCAGCATGGCAGATATTAATCATGGGGAGAGAAGATGTTTTCAGATGTCACCTCAAAAAGAAACATGCAGAGGCATTTACAAAATCCCTCCCTGACGCTAGACACAGGAATCAATTTTGCAAATTGCAAGTTCAGCCTCTACGAAGGGGTGGGAGAAGCTGCCAATGTATGAAAAGAGGGAATGGAAAGAAACAAAGTCAAAGAGACAGGCTGGATGCATCAGCGGAGAAGGGGGGGGGTGGCGTATGGGTCTGTTTTCACTGAGAATTCTGGGATGACTTGTGCTTATGTATTACTAAGATTACTAAGATCATAATTCAGCTTTATCAGAATCATGACTGCACGAGACTAAAACCTTTGCGTAAGAGGCACTCAGCTCACTCCCAGTAAGAGATTAATCATGCCCTGTTCAATTTGCAGTCTAAACAACCAAAAGATGCAGCAGCATAACTGATGCTAAGTCAAATTAACTGTTACCTTTTTTCCCCCCACTTGCTCAGCCTAATAAAAGACACCATCTCTTCTTATAGATCTTGTAACACATACAACTAATGATAACAACAAAGCCATTAGTAACATGCTAATTTTTCCCATTGAGAAGAGAGATACAGGAAGACTAGTGACTGGCCCAGTGACAGATCCAGCCCTCCAGAGACTAAATGAAACAAATAAATTTGGAGCTTCGCCATTGACCTTAATAAAATAGGACTGGCCCCAGAAATGATGATACTGCATTTACAGTAGTTCTAATTAGAAATGTATTTAATGTCACTAATAGGCAAAGATGTTTGTGGCTTTACATTCATTCAGCAGTTTATTCGACTCTGCACTAGCACCACACCTTCTGATATCCACATGTGCTTCGGGAATTAAGAGGCCAACAATGGAACTGTGTGCGGAATAGGGATCGCGCTGCTGTTTGTCAATGTGCATTCACCTGTGCTTGCACATATTCAGTTTATGGAGATAATGTTCTTGCTGATCATGAACACGTGAACAGCTAGGTCTGCCGGCCATAGAGTGTGTGAGTAGTACTTATACCATCCTCTAAGTATCAGCAAGAGCAACAAAGCTGAAAAGCAACATGCGCTTTGTCCTTGCTCACTTTCTCAGAGCCTTGGAAAGTAATCAGGAATGTAACCACTCAGTTAACACTTGTATTAAACATTCATTAAACAAACTCATCATCTGAAACAAATTTATCATACGATAAATTTATCACTGCTTTCGGATAACTCTGTCAACAAACTCATTTCTTGAAATCAGCCGGTACCTCTAGCTGTCACAGGTAGACCGAGAAGGAAGTGAGCTCTGAGTTCAGGTGATTGGCTCCCTCCATCATAAATACCCCACCCCAGTGACGCAGGCATCCTCCATCCGTGATGCTCTGAGTGTCCTCGCATTCCTGGCTGTATATACAAGAAGCTGGCCAGACATGAGTCCTGTTCTAGCAGCGTGCAAGCAGCTCAGATGCAGAAATCAATTTTAGCAGAGCCTGTCAGGCTGGAGCAGTGCCTAGATTAAGTGCAGCCCACTTCACAAATGAAAAGCAACCGCTTTGGCATGTTCAGGTCAACACTGCAGAACAATGAGGCACGTTGTAAGCAAACACCAAATGAAAAGATACTTTATGTCGTGGTCAAACCAGGCTGATGTGGCAGCACCGGGTGCCAGGGTTGGCACTTTGCACAACCGGAGAGTTACGTAAGTGGAAGCACACAGGCTTAGACATTTCTGCATCGGGATTGCCAAATTTCTTTGCTGCTGTCCATCTCAGCAATGGTTTTACTAGCTATGTCTCTGCTTCAGCGTCTCCTCACATCACTGCCCATCTAAGTTGATGTAATCAGCCACTGAGGTCCTAATAATAAGATATAAAAATGGTATGAAAGCAGAGGTCCCTGCCTAGCGGTAGCTGGCCACATCCTGAGAGTAGTGCCCAGCACTTGTTGGAGCCAACGCACAGCAAGGAGGAGACACTGAGGGGGCACAGCATTCGGGTCAAAGAAAAGTGACTCAGCTGGAATTAACACGACCCATTTTAGGATCCATTTTCCCACTCAGTGTTCCTTTTCACGCTTCATGATCCTGTTCTTTTTCTGATATCCTGCTTCTGACTTTTTTCCGTTCTCCTGCTTGTCCTGCCCTGCTTCAACCTCTGTTTAAACGCCCTCCCTTTCACTTAGTTTGTAAATGCCTGTCATTCTGCTCCAGATCTTATGACACATGCAGTAACTAACATCCCATCTGGCCAACTGATACTCTCAGCATCTTGAGAGTTCACCAGCAGTGAGAATGGGGGTGGCATAAATAAGTTTAGTGAATCGCATCTATGTCCCAAAAATTTATTTTCTCTCACAAGCGATGGAAAAAATAAAATTGGAGGCCCAAGCCTGCCTGTCTGCAGGTCCACCTTCACTCCCACTGTTGTGGGAGAGCAGGTGATGGCAGCATATGACCCTGTGTTTTTCACAGTATACTGCGCACATCTGTGACACTCTGTGTATAATATAATACAAACAGAATTGCCAGGGATTAAGGTTTTGTTTCTGCTCCTCCTAATAAACGCCAAAATCCCCATTGACTTTGCTGAAATAAAGTCAGGCCTTAAATGACCCACCATTGACATTTGTAAGAATCTTCCCAAACACAAGACGCCTTTGATACGATACGCAGCGCCATATGGATGGCCTTCTTTTCGCCTCCCACAACAGCTGCCAGAAGCTGTAATGCTGACTGTAGCAATGACAATAAAAATAACCCCAACAGAGACGGTATTTACTATAGGAAAAATAAAGCCAGCTTCCCAGGCCACTTACCTGACATAATGCCATGGACTGCAGTGTCTTTACGCTGACTGACACTGGCCTGCACGTGCATTACCGCTGTATTGCTGTGAAATAATAAAATATGATAAATGCTGGGCTATGTACACCTGTGCCACAGATCTACCTTACTCTGCCTCAATCTGCTCTGAAAGCACTGGAGCATGCAGACATTGATTAATCGTACCTATAGTCTTACATGCAATCTGGGGGTAAGAAGGAATAAATGTGTTATATCTCTGGCACTAATTATCAAGTCTGTCTTTTTTTTCCATGACTTTTTCTTTCTTGCTATTTGCCTCTCCCTCATCAGATTTGCTCTTTCATCATCTTTCTAGATTGACATGCACTTGAAAGGACATTCAACACTTTGAAAGCTGCTGTTTTTCAGATTTTATAAATTTCTCCCAGCTTAAGTTCTTGATGACAAGTCTGCTCAGAGCATGGCTTGTCAGGAACATTGATCTAGTGGAAATGGCCCACACTGAATTTGCTGCATGATGCTTTCCTGAGACATCCTAACAAAACCTGGCCAATGAGAGGAATTCTGTTTTATTTCCAACTATCAGTTTCCAAATGCCTAGTATTTATTTTAAGGCTTTTTCCCCGCCACAGATGCTATAAAACTAGCACAGGAGGGGAGGGGAATTGTTTATTCTTTATTATTTCACTTAATATTTTCTTTTTAATGAGTCCTACTGAGAGTTTAATGAGTCCTGGTACTGAGAGGTGCAAAGCAACCTTAACTCCCATTGGCTTCACTGGAAACCAAACACACTCAGCACTTGTGGGAAGCACTCAGCATTTCATGATCCAGCCCATCATTGTCTGTCTGGTCTTTTTAAACCATAAAACATTTAAGGCTTGGACTCTCTCCCATTGTACATAACACAATGAGGCCCTAAATGAAGCTGTACCCTGTGGGCACTCCTGTAATATAAATGATAATTGCTACATAGGTCTCCCAGCTATAACTACAAAGTAATTCAGACACATGCTTGCTTCCACTGATGCAGGGAGAACAGGAAGGATTTCTCTCAAATCAATCTTTTGAGTTGTAACAGCAGCGGTGGTTTGCCAACTAGGAATATTTACACAAAGTTTATCCAGTTCTCACATACAGTGAATAAGTTAATCTATTTTTTATTTAGGAGTAGCTGATTGCATAAAACTGAGTTTTGGTTCAATATTACCCAGTTCCTGAAATCTCAGCCATATTTATCAAAATGATTTAGCAGTGATTCTTGTTTGCTTTTGCTAATACCATAGTCACACTGGTTATACTTTGTAACTCCCCATATCTACGCTGCAATTATAAGGACTACTGCTTCAGGTAGGGAAATCTAACGTACAGTTAAACATTACCTGTGTAGATCGTTAGGTTATAAAACCACAATAGCATTAGAGTCACTGTATTGTGACACACTAATACATGACAAAACCAGCTAATAGAAGCACACTTTTGTTCTAAAAACAATTTCCGCTCAGGAACTTGCAGAGATCTAAATATTTCAAGAGCATGCTCAGCACAGTATTTTTATCTTCCCTGCTTTATCACAAGAAAAAAACCCACTATTCTCTGAAGTTATTCTGCGCAACTCAACAAGTTCCAAGAATTTTACCAAGTCTGAATATAAGTACATGACAAATAATCCCATGGAATCAACCTTATAAAAGCGGAGAGATGCATTTGCTGCTCCTAACTTCATTTTGTAATTTACAAAGACAATATATAAGCACTGACCATCAACTGTCAGTCTTGATATGATGATAATAACAGATAACTTAACTATTTCTGAAGCTCTGGAAGAAATCACTAACCCAGCAGCACTCCCTTGTCAAAAACATCACCATAACTGACAATGTAAGCCACAAAAGACAGAAAACAGAAATTCGAATCATTATTTTACTTTATGCCAATACTTGCAAATGATAAAAGCACTCTTCCCAGCCTTTGACAATCTACTTTATTCCAGTAGTGTCAGCTCCGATAAAACTCAACAAAGGGAACTGAAATACGTACAGTATCCACTGCAGCACCTTCCTTTTTTTTTTCTTTTTGTGATGTAAAATGTTCCCTGTTAAAATATTGACACTGCAATATGTGAGCTAGCTGCGATAAACATGCAAAGCAGCGTATACCGCTGCCAGCCTTATGCTGCTGTGAACATGTAATTTACATACTGAAAAAGACTTATGCCTCAGCCCTTCGATTTTGCTGTGTATCACAGACATGCCCAAGGTAACGCTAAAGTAATTTTGGCAACACAGGAGTTCTTCTGGTTTAGATCATCTATGCCTTCCTTCTTCCACAAAATCAGCACAGGGACATGAGCAGACAGTACATGTGTATCTTCCATACCCACACAAATCCTGGTTATGGTAGTGACACAGGCAGTGCATAGACTTTAGTCCAAACATTTGGATTACAAACAAAGGGAGTTGATCTGTATCTCGTTCTGAGGCAGTATTTCTGGTTCTTCGGAAAATAAACTCATTGTCCCTTGATGCTAGCACAAAAATCTCTTGCCTACCATTAATATTTTCAACTATTTTATATGGATGCGTAGCTCTTGGAAATATTACTGTTGACAGCCACGGAGATAAATATCCTTTATGTACCCATGGATGAACCAGTAGTTCAGGCAGTAGCAACAGTTTCAGAAGATCTGAGCTAATATTCTTCCTTGCGATCCTGCTTGCAGGAAGACTGCAACAATCTGATGTCCCTCAACAATCCAACCCCAGACTTGGTTCCTCGTTATGTTACTGGGGATTGTGAGATGCTCAATGACTGTGATAATGTGACATATAGCCATCTAAGGCAGCTCCAGAGTTTCAATGCAACACAAGACAGGTAATCCAAGTGTCTTATTGATAAGCACCAAGAACATCTCAGCACTATTTAAAAGAGCGATCTAGACAATTAATCTCTTACGTCCATCAAATTATTGGCTTTACTAAACAATTCTTAAAAAAATTGTCACTACAGTAATTTTGATACAACTCTGTCTACAAGTGATAGTAACACTACACTCTTACCATATGTGGCATTCAGCAGATTACAATTTTTAGTCGCTACTGTACTACATTAATTTGTAATTGGCAAAGAGAATTACAAGCTTATGCAGCAACAACATCAACCCCCCCCTAAGCCCCAGAGCATAGAGCCACTCTCATAGCTCTCACGTCTATGAAGTGAAGATTCTATGATTCTATGAAGTTAGCCTAAAGCAGAAAAATCTATCCAACAGTCATCACACTGTTTTTGCGATCAGAATGCTTCTCCTGTGCTAGAAAAAAACTGTCTAATTTTTTGAAACCTGGTAAGAGCACAATCCAAGGTAAAGTGGAAGTTTACATGAAGTCACGACCTGCTTCGAAGAACCAGCTTCTTTAAAGTCCTCTGGATGGATAGCCATCATGGGTCTAAAAGCACCTCAAGTTCAGTGTTTGTTTTCCACATAATCTGTGATTTACATCTTTTTTTTATCAGAACTCTACTGCTCTTTGGCCTCCAATGATGAATCACAAGTATTAGTTCAAGATGGAAAAAAGAAAATCTAAGAAACCATGCTCTGCATTGCTCTTCTTACAATGAAACAACAGCAGTGGCAAGCAATGGGTCTGCAATGAGCACAGGTGTTCAGGGCCTTAGTTTAGCATCTCACTTCTAAGATTGCATTCGTAATAACTGGCATATTTCTGAGAGCCTCTTCCAACTGTGAGGGGAAAAAAAAATAAGCAGCTGCATATGATAACTCCTTCAATATATGTAGCAGTGAGAAATATAACTGGTCAAGTGTTTGGGGCAAGATTCCCAAGGCAAAAAAATCACCTTGAAATAGGTATTGTATCTGGTGACATTTGTCAACCCATGTGGCGTAATTTGAAATTGTGGTGCATGCCAGTCCTGCTTGGGTAACAGCTAGGGTGCTTCAAAGGCTTGGCACCTCCCTGAAATGTAATGGAAACATTGCTTACAAAGGATTTTGTGGAGAATTATTAAGAAAAATTTTTAATCACTTCTGATACTCACAGCTTCTGGACATGAGCCCTTTGCACCTGTGGCAGTGAGCAACATCACTGACCACAGCACCATGCATTTTGTGGAAATAGTAAAACTAGCCAAACATGTGCCTCAAGAAAAAGAAAAAAGCAGCAAGAGACCACACTTAGCTCAAGGCAGTCCTGCTACAGCAGAAGGGAGCAGATAGGAACTGCAAGCTCCAAACTCAGTTTCAGTATGGACTGTCAACTACCAAGCTTCATGGACTGTCAACTATCAAGCTTCCCACCAGTCATAACAGCTGGTTCCCCACTAGCAACAACTTTTTTTTACTTAACCCTACACTTCTTTCCCTGATTTTCCCCAACCTACGTCTCAAAGGACTAGGGAGTAAGCTCTGGGCTGTGTGAAATAGTTTTGTGGCTGCTTTGTGGCTTGTGGAACAATACAGAAAATTAAGTTCATGTTATTAAAACATTTGACATTATTTCTCCTAGGGAATCACAGCAGTCAAAGTATTTGCCTTTTGTATATGTTTAAACATTCTATTAACATGGAAATTACCATCTTTTGATATTTTCTTTTATACCCTTTTGGCAGCATCTTTTGATTTGAATGAAAACAAATACAAGCTACCTATTATTGCTGAACTGAAGTGATTACTGAAAAGAAGAAAATCTGGGATGTAGCAAGGTGGGGAGAAATTTTACCTTTCCAAAGGTAACGTGTTGCAAGTGCTAAAAAGAGCATCATCTTCACATCAAATCAAGCAAGGTACAGGACTCAAGCAACAACACGCCAAAAGGCAATTTCTCAGCAAGATGTTAGCATCAGAACACAAAGTGATGTGTCTGGAAGCAGAACTGCTGAGCTGCAAACAACCTGGGTGTGAGTCAGAGAATATTAGGACAGTGCCTGTCCACCAGGAATATAGACTTGATTGCATGTGACTTGTGTCAACTCTGGAGACATCAAGAGCAGAACATAAAAGCAAGGCAACAGAGATATTTCTAAATGAGCCATTCAGCCTCTAAGGCAACGAATCTGGCAAAAACTCAAGTTCCAAGAGAAAAAGTCAACATTCCAGGTTTGTGTTCCGTGGTTATATCCTTCATTCATTTTTTTTTCCAGGAAAAAGGTCACTGAAACATCATGTTTTAAATCATGAAAAGACACAGTCATCTCCTTTTAAACTAGCCCATAACTTTGAAACTAGAATCCAATTGCCTGTTCAGGCTCATTAGTGTCTTTGGATCCTAATGACCCACTCAGTTGCAGTAAATGAAAAACTAATCCTTGTTTTATGCCATTGGCTGAAAAGGATTAGCCAACTCTTGCTACCCATGCAATCAGCCTTGCACTGGGGAGATTACTACCATCTAATACTGTAAGTCTACACATTCCAATCTGTTACAATAAGTAGCACTTAAAGCTTATTTCCTTGAAATGTTTAAGCGTATTAATGCTATAGTGTAAGATTGTTTTCTTACGATGCAATGATTCTTCTACCCCTGCCCCCAAAGTTTGCATTTACCCATACACATATATGCAGTGATGCCCCTTTACTTCCAATATTAAGTTTTAATTATGTTCATAGTCTTGAAATGAAAAATGAAATAGAAATTTTCTCTTTGTATAGGGCCCAAAGTGGGCAGGCAACCACGTACAGTATTTCAATGGGGTTCAGTGCAGTAATTTTCTTGAGTTGTGTGGAAAGACTGCAACTCAGACTGTAAACAGTTCTAACTGAAACCAGGGGTTTAATTAATTGTTTGATGTTTAAAGATCCAGGTGATATTTTTTGCACCGTAATATTAATCTTAACAGGTAGCTAGAAATAGAGCCACTACTTACATTTAATGTTCTCTTATCAGCACTGTGGGTTTTGTGCCACTTGTACCACTGCAGTTTTTCCAACCCAGAATTCTGGTTGCTCTTGCTATATTACACATAAAATGAATGACCAATTATATGAGATGAGTCTACAGTGTGATGCTATATAAATTTTTTTTCCCCTCAAAGTATTCACACAATATTATAATTGAATATTTAATATGGTAAAGAACCAATTTTAACAATACTACATGCTGCCTTCATACTTGAACACTGAACAGTTTTTGTTATAGAATATTAAGGAACTCTTGTGGTTTTATCACCTTAAGCATTATATATAACAGCACAATGAAATTTGTCCTAAAGAATGTTATGCTGTGCATATATGCTTTATATTGATAGACAGCCATAAAACAGCATTACATTAAAATAAATGCTATATCCCACAACTGCTGGAAGGCATTCCACCAGTCTTTACCTCCTAGTTTCTAAATTAATTTTTTAGCATTAAACCTGTCCAGCTGTTGCTTATTTGTTAGCCAAATATCCCAGACTGTTTATAAGCATGCTTTACATTTATGCATCAGTAAAATTAACAGAAAAATAGTAGATGGGGCTCCAGTCAAAGTGTTATATTACCTCACAAATTATAATGACTTTTTTTTTTACTGGAAGACCACTTTGCATAACAAGGCAAATGTGGAGAAATGCTCTTTGTGTTATTTCTGATCAGAAAAAATGACATCTCCAAATAGGTATTATTTCTGTGGGAGAAAGAAAACTGAGGCATCAGTGTCTTCCTGCTGGCAGCAGCAGATAAGAGTGTAAATTTCATTCTTCACTCTTCAAAAATTTTACTCATCAAATTCAAAAACTGATTTATGCAAATATCATGGTATTTCCTACCATTTTGGTGACATAAAGTATTTAACCAGCACTGACCTAATGCTGGGTGGTACACCAGCTTTTACAAGAAATTTTCAAGTTAAATAGCTTTCTGTCATAAAGGTCATTAAAAACTTAAACGGAACAGTAAAGATATAAGGCCCTAAATAAACATTTGCCTTCTGGTTAGGATACTCATATAATATTCAAAGTCAAATCCCTGCTTTGCTTATTTAAGAGAGGTTTTTATTGTTATTACCTTAGGGCTTGGTTGTGAACCTGAACTCTATTTTACTAGGTGCAATATAAGGACAGAACAAAAAAAGGCAACCCCCACCTCCAAGGATCCACAGTAGAAGTATACAGTATAACCATATTACCACTTTGCAGACAGCTGCACTGCTTTTAAGAGATTACAGCTCCCAGCTGCCATTGCTATCCCGCTGCTGGAGGTTACTGGCTCCTAGTTAAGTTGTAGTCATGTGTGTAATACCTGTTCCTCATCTGCTGGAGTCCAAAGTCAGCTAAGTTAGCTTTCCACACTTTCAACAGTGATACAAATTAAACTTAGTGACCCTGCATTGAGGAATGAGGAAGTAGTGCACAGTCCATTTACTGTATCTGCACCACAGGGGCAATAACTGCAAACAAGTGGTAATGAGCAAATAGCACTTTGCTCTCAAACAGCCCCTGCTACATAGACAAGAGGATCTCTGTCTACGCTTTCAGACCAGAGATGGATGTAGTCAGGTGGGTATGTGAAGGATAAAACAAAATTATATTGGTCAGTGAGATACATGCTAGTCTCAGCAATCCAGCAACATGACTGCTATTGATTTTATATGCATAATAACAAGGGATCATTTTTAGGCAGAATTTGAGATACCAATGAAAAATCTCAGTGCATGTTTATAAGCAGTTCATGCTCTTAGATCTTAGAAAAGTATCCCAACTATTGAGTGGTTGCCTTTTCTGAAGTAGCTTTCTCTTTTATGTTATCAGCCTATCCAATTTGTGTAACTAAACATCCAGCAAGACCTAGAACTGTGGTTTCACCCCCTTCAGCCAGCAGCCTTGACTACCAGACTGTAGTGTCAAAGACATGGATGACAGAATTCATCAGAAGACAGGAAAGCAAGCTTCAGTTATGGAATAGCTGAGCAAACACAATTCTACTTTCTGGCTTTCTAAATGATCTCAGAATATCTGCCAGTAGCATATCCTAAAACACTACCCCAAATAACATAGGCAGGCTCTCAAACTTGCCTCTAGCTTATGTTTTTCAGATGGTGAGGTATGCAATAGATTAGAATAGCTGTTTAAAATAGATTAACATGGAAACACACATTTGGAGAGCGTAAGCCCACCAAATCCACGTCTCACTTCTTATTAGCTGGATCTCAGCAGCACTTCACTAAAACTTCCTGAATCCCTCTCCAGTAAAAAAAAATTAAAAAATCCAACTTTCACAAATCCGTTACCACAAGTACTTAAGGAGAAGCTGGGCTGCACAAAAATAGTCCTAAGGCATTTGTGAGTTTGGCAGAAAAGAAGTAGTGACATAGATAACCAAGCTTTTGGTCATTTAGGGCTTTGCAGGTCAGCAGGGGGGGACTCTACTCCCTTTTGGAATCTGTTTACATTTTATTGGCAGACTGTGCAGATGATACTGATGGGATGCTTTTTGTCAACTTGTTCCACTCGGTCCATGTGCCCTTATAATTAGTTTGTGCATTTGCAATGTCTTCCATGAATTCTGCTGAATGATGTGGTCTCCTCTTTATTTGCATTGCTTCCATTTCAGCATTTTGCTTGCCTGTTGTCAGGCAGTGTTTTTACTTCATAGTGAGTGACCAAGAAACCCAATTTCCCTTATAAACTCATAAGGAGTTTCAAAAATTAGCAACCTATGTTTCACACGTAACAGAAAAAAAAAAAACTCAAAAGTGATACGGTGTTTCCTTCAAAGGCCTTCTGCTGATTCTAGAGAAAATGTTTCTGGAAGGATTCACAGGGCAGAGTGCTGGGGTGCTCAGAACAGTCAGCATTCCTTGCTGAGTAACCCTGATATTGTCTTCACAGCCAGCCATTCCATAAGGAAAGACATTTGTGGAGAACTGGTGGATATACTTGTACTGACCACAGTTAGACTTTGGGAACTGTCTGCTTTTGTATCTTTTTTTTTTTTTTGAAAGATACTACATAAAGAGGAAGGAACTTGCTTTCAGTGTTTCAAGTTAGAAACACAGAAGTTGAAATGCTATGTAGTACAACTGCAACATTATTTAACTTCAGATATTAAGAAACACCTAGAAAACTTTACATAAAATTAACAAAAATGTTTATTTCAAAAAGTGTACAAATATTCTGTGTATAACAGCTAATTAACGAATATTGTGTTCAACTCAAAATCAGCTTTTACTGCTACAATAAACAGTTACTCTCACTAACACTTTCTATACAAGTTAGTTTCTATCAGAGGCTGAAAGTACTCATCTAGAAGTTTAGATGCTCTCTCACAGATACTGAATTAATTCAACACACTACTGTAAAATGATATTTCTGCTGCTTGTAAGTGCCAATTTGCAAAGAGTGTATCATAACATTTTATGAAAACAATACATTTAGAAAATAAATAGAAAAATGAAAGCTGCATCTCAAAGCATGTGTGCCTGATGCACATACACATGCTCTTGCAGCAATTGCAATAATGTATTCTTACAGGAAATGAAAGGAGAACATTAAATGCTTTGTACTTTAACTTAAGAAACTGAAAACATTTGTCAAGGCTAAGTAGGAAAAGAATTTAAAAGGAAGTCAAAGGTATTCAAAAGAATGTAAATGGCTTTGTATTTTGTAAGGAAGAATGAAAACCTTTCACAGAAGGAGACTGTGATGATCTCTGATCCTGTCCAAACGCAAATGGAAAACTAAAGTCATCTTTTCCATCTCCAAATGCATGAGAAGTCGATTCCGAGGGGAACGGAAAGGAAAATGCATCTTCACTTTCTGATTTCCCAAACAAGCTTCCTATATGGAATGCACATTATATTTAGTATTAGATTAAATCTTACTGAAAGAATACTGCATTCAGCATAATATGTTCCTTTAATAGTATTGTACTCCCAGCACCCTGCTGAGTATCAGCCTACAGTTGTGTGTTTATTTCTGCGCTAGAAATGGTACTTCAAGGAGGTCATTATCAGAATTTACACAGAATGAAGTGTGAAGTACTTGAATGATTTAGAACAACAAAACATTTCTGCATGATATACTGGGTGAAATATTTTGAACACTAAGCAACTGAGGTCTTTGTAAACTGATAAATTTTTGCAGATTCTTTCTTCTCCAGAGAACAATGCAATCAACCACTGAAATATTTGGAAAAATAAAGCCACAGACAGAAAAACACCTGAGTTATATATTTAGTAACAGAAAATTTATACACTTTTCTCTACAACAGACACATTTGCATACAACCTTATATTCATACACTTCAAAAAAGTGGCTTTGCACTTGCAGCACCTCAAAATAAGAGAGTAGATTACAGCTCCCTTCAGAAAAGTGTTTGATCAAGAGCAAGTTTTGATCCTAGTGATATCACGAAAAATTGGCCTTTCATTTCAGTAAAGCCAGGATTTCACACAGAATGTGTAAATGTGTGTGATGCAGTATGAGTGGAAGATACTGTTTATTAATTCTGATTCTCATCTCTCTAACATTGTGTACCTCCAATGGTTTAAACTGACAGAACTCAGTTTACTATCGAGATTTCTTTAACCAAATGGAAACTTTATTTTCGTTCTAGTTGAGGGAGGAACAAACCCAACAGATGTACTCTCCCAGCTCTAAACTGGTAGCCTTACGTTAAAAACTAGTATTTAGCAAGTACTATAGCTTTTTACATGAAAAGAACTGCTCTTTTTTTTCTTTTTTTATGAAAAAGCTTTGACACTTAAATTTTTCTTCTCCCTTGCAGGTCCTCTCAGTTTGCTTCAAACACACTTAACACTACCCCTATTTCTTTCTTTCTCATACTTCTTTTTTCATGACATTTCATACATTTGAAACCAAACATGCAGGGAAAGATTTAAGATAGTCAAAACACAAATGAACACAATAAACCACTGAACGACAATATTACAACTGAACATCCTTTTAGACAACCAAAGGTGCCCTATTAAACAGGATCATGAGCCTGTCAGTCACATAGGCACAAGTAGAAGACATCTGGTATACATGAGTACATCTGATTTTCAGACTTACCAATATCTTTGTGTGGGGACAGAGGGTTCAAGTTTCCCACAGAGTAACTTTCTTCTGTCTGAAATGTAAACAACCGTTTTATTTAACAAATGAGAAGGACAAAAGATAAGCTCTAGCGCTGACACATAATAAGTTCATTTGCTTTTGCTACGAAAGACACTGTCCTAGTAATTGTTAGCAGCCTTCACAAAATCTGCATTTAAATGTATATATCAGTCCCTAAAATTGTAAGGTAAACTCTTTGATAAGCTGGGTTTCATGATATTCGCTTACATCTGCAACCACACTCTCTCCATTCTTCTGGAAAAAACATCAGATTAAGAACAGACCAAAAACTGACCTGGTTTACTGCTTTTTGTTTCAACTGAAAAGATTCAAAATTATTTCATTCTGTGACAATTTAGAAAACCTCTAAGCAGCAACATAATTACTGCCTACTGAGTAGGATCTAATATCGCCCAAAAGAGTAGCAGAATAACCACACATCCCTCTTGACAAGAGTTCTTAGGGTAGATTTACCATAGATACTTCAAAACTCCCATCTAACATGCCTGCTACAGGCTGGTAAATTCTTGGTTTCCTACTGAGCAGGCACAAAATAACAGGGGTTCTGACAGCACTAGGTGACTTAATACCTACCTCATTCCTAAACAATTCACAAAATACTCACCAGTGTATTCTCTCCTACACACAGTTGATGCCAGGAGTTATCAACAACACGTATCTTGCCAAACACAATATAAAACAGTATTTTCCCTCTTCCCTCCTTCAGCTTTTATCTATTAACCTCAAAACTGAGGACATGCCTGAAATAGCAGACACCTGAGTTCAAATCCCTTATTTGCATAATGGAGTTTGAATCTACATTGCCAAGGAGTGATACCTAACCATTGTACTATGCACTGACACGCATCTATCCTAAACACCCAATTATCTATCTATTAGCCCAGAAGAGGAAAAATTATTCTAGAGCACTGTAGTTAGTGAAACTGCAAAGGAAAAGGAAGACCTGGACTCCACTTCCTGCTCCAATTAGTTGCCCACCTATCTCCTCCATTTAAGTATAGCTAATCCATATTTGCTCTTCAGTATTCCTAATAGATAGTCCTTTCCTCCTTTTTTCAGTGTTCTGCATTTTGTGAAAAATGGAGGGGGAAAAAAAATTAAGTACTTGATTCCCTACTTAAGCAAGACGAAACCACACAGGATAGGCATCTGACTTGTGAATTCTGCTAGGGTACCTAAAGTTTTGCATTGAAATGCTGAACCAGAAGCCTTTTTGTGAATCTAGTCGCTTGTATATTTGCATAAGATCCAATTTTGCCCATATGAGAAAGATTCATACTTGATCAGAAGTCATCACAGGGTGATCGCCAGGGAGGAGAGAAGCATTTTCAAAGGATATCAAATGTAAAATTAAGTAAGCTAGTAAAAAAATAATTTGCTACAAAGATAACCAGTCTGAAAAACCTCATTCACTGTCAATGCTGTTTTCTTAGCATATTTTGCTTTTTAGAAATTTAATATCCTCAAGTGCTCATTTTTACCTCATCAGATGAATTTTCTGCCCCAAACACAGAAGAATCAAATAAATTAAAACCAGGTGACTTCTGGGAGAAGTTCATGAGAGAAAAGAAAGCAGGAGATTTGGATGTTCCTTCCTCACAACCTAAATTGTTAATGCTGTAAAGACAGAAAGGAAGAAGTTACATTAATAGTTTTTAAAAGTAGCATAGATGGCTTTTTTGTTCTATTTTTTTCTTATTGTGTTTTGTCACATTTTTAGATTTCTGTGCCTTCCATCAATAATTGCTTCTTGCAATACAGAACAGGTAACACAACTCTTCAAAGCAAGGTGAGATGGTGTTTTTACCAATTCCCTACACTTTTACCAAAAAAACTGTTTAAAGATAGCAATTGGTGTAACAAATATTACTGCAGGAAAATACAACAATTTTAGCAAAGGAGTTACAAAGAACCTGTGTCTCATCTATTTCTAAGCAGAGATCCCCTCTTTCAAAACACTTTCAAGTGGAAATGATACTGTAACAAGAAACTCTAATAAATTACCTAGCATAACGCAGAAAAATAATTACTATTTTCAGAAAATCTTTCTAGAGAAGTCTTTCTATAGTATCTTTCAAACACAGCAGAAATGCTTATACAATAAACATCAATACAACTTTGCTCAAAATCTAAATAAAAGCTGAAATCATACAAGTCAAATGGAGGTGTTTTAGAGAACTGGGTTTTCTTCCCCTTTGAGTCAGGTGTTCCTACAAACTCCGGTGTTTCAGGTGCTCTTAAAAAATGTTCTGCATTTTCTTCTGCTGTGTCAGGATTATCTTCATTTGACTTAAAACATGTGTGTATGTCCTATTAAAAAGAAATATATAATAATGTTCATGGCATATAAAATTTCCCAAAATATCATTAGTCCATTTACCTATATATATATTCATTATATGTTTTAGGGTTAGTTAGTTATTTTTATTCTCACGAAAAATAAAAGGATTTTAATAAAATCCTCACAGTGACATATTCACCATACTTAAAACTGTAACCTTAATTTATCTAACGTAAAACGTACTTCTGGTGAATGAAACTATATATGAAAGTTTTTGTCCAAAAAATAAACTCGTGAACTGACTGCAAACATTGATTTTGAATAATAGAAATATTTCACTTTAAAGTACGTCTTAGTATAATGCTAAAGTCACACTGGAATTCTCTTGATACTCTCTAGTGAAATAAAGGAACATCACTGTCAGAATATATTTCAGTTGACTGAGGTATTTCCTCTTCCTCAGAAAATGTTAAATGAGAACGTACACTACAATTTTCACCAGATTTTATACTGTTTTAAAGACATTCTTCTCCACCAGCTGCAAGCAGGCATGAGTCTGTAGTGCACCAACTAGAAGATGTGGAGTATCTCAAACTTGGTCTTGTGCACTGGTTTTGGCTGAGTTCACAGCTTGTGTGGTGCTGTATTTTGGATTTGTGATGAAAACAGCATTGATAATACAGGGATGTTTTAGTTACTGTGAACAGTGCTCACACAACATCAAGGCCTTTTCTGCTTCTCATGCTGCCCCGCCAGTAAGTAAGTTGGGGGTGCACAAGAATTTGGGAGGGGACACAGCTGGGACAGCTGACCCCAACTGACCAAAGGGGCATTCCACACCACATGATGTCATGCTCAGCAATAAAACTGTGGGGAAGAAGGAGGAAGGGGGGACATTTGGAAGGGTGTTACAGCATCTGTATTCCCAAGTAACTGTTACAAGTGATGAAGCCCTATGTTCCTGGAAATGGCTAAACAACTGCCTGTAGATGGGACGTAGTGAATGAATTCCTTATTTTGTTTTGCTAGAGTCCACAGCTTTTGCTATGCTTATTAAACTGTCTTTATCTCAACCTCCAAGTTTTTGCACTTTTACCCTTTTACTCCCCATCCCACCGTGGGCGGATTGCGCAAGTGGCTGTGTGGTGCTTAGCTGCTGGCCAGTTTTAGACCACATCTTGATATCACATATATATTCAAGCTGTACACACAACTGGCTTGAATATTACGACATGGTGAGCTTGATCTCACATTCAGGCACAGCTAGTAAAAGCAGTGCCAATGGAGCCATACAGACTCTGTAGCCAGCACAGAGCCTATTCACTATGGTTTTGTGGGAGAAATGAGTTTCAAGTGCAAACATTTTTAAAAACTGATTCATTAGCTCACACTGATAAAAATAGTATGCATCAATTTATACAAAAAATACTATGTGCATAGGATAGTCATCCTAAATAGCCTATGACATGATCAAGAGCAATGATCACTATATTAGTAATCAGAAGGCACTGATTGGCTTCTCACCTTTTAGGTGCCTTATAATGAGTCATTTTGCCAATTTCATAGGATCATAGAATCATAGAATGGTTTAGCTTGGAAGGGACTTTAAAGATCATCTAGTTCCAACCCCCCTGCCACGGGCAGGGACACTGCCCTCTAGACCAGGTTGCTTGAAGCCCCATCCAACCTGGCCTTGAACACTTCCAGGGATGGGGCATCCACAACTTCCCTGGGCACCCTGTTCCAGTGCCTCATCACCCTCATAGTGAAGAATTTCTTCCGGATATCTAATCTAAATCTACCCTCTTCCAGTTTGAAGCCATTCCCCCTCGTCCTACCACTACATGCGCTTGTAAAAGTCCCTCTCCACCTTTCTTGTAGGCCCCCTTCAGATACTGGAAGGCTGCTATAAGGCCTTCCCAGAGCCTTCTCTTCTCCAGACTGAGCAATCCCAACTCTCTCAGCCTTTCTTCATAGGAGAGGTGCTCCAGCCCTCTGATCATCTTCGTGGCCCTCCTCTGAAACCGCTCCAACAGGTCCATGTCCTTCTTGTGCTGAGGACTCCAAAGCTGGATGCAGTACTCCAGGTGGAGTCCCAAGAGAGCAGAGCAGAGGGGCAGAATCATCTCCCTCAGCCTGCTGGCCATGATTCTTTTGATGCAGCCCAGGATACGGTTTGTTTTCTGGGCTGCAAGCGCGCACTGCCAGGTCACGTTGAGCTTCTCATCCACCAACACCCCCAAGTCCTTCTCCTCAGGGATGCTCTCAATCCATTCTCTGCCCAGCCTGTGTTTGTGCTTGGGATTGCCCCAGCCCACGTGTAGGACCTTGCATTTGGCCTTGTTGAACTTCATGAGGTTGATATGGGCCCACCTCTCAAGCCTGTCCACAGTCCTGGACCTTTCTGGATAGCATCCCTTCCCTCCAGCACGTCAACCACGCCACACAGCTTTGTGTCATCAGCAAAATTGCTGAGAGTGCACTCAGTCCCGCTGTTCATGTCACCAACAAACATGTTGAACAGCACCGGTCCCAGTACCAACCCCTGAAGAACGCCACTCATCACTGCTCGCCACTTGGACATCAAACTGTTGACCTTTCAGTGCAACCAGCCAGCCAGTTCCTTATCCACCGAGTGGATTTCTGAGACTTACCTCTTGCCAATAGATTCAAATACATCAAGATAGTTTGACAATTCTAAATAAAATAATTACTTATGACATAAGAAATGCTTTGCTTACTTGAGGTATATATGAGGAATCCTTTGGCTCATCTTCTGCTTCTTTATCACATTTGGCCTCTTGGTTTGCTATACAAAAAAGAGAGCACTGCTTGTATTATAAGAGCATTTTAAATGGATAAATAAAAATTACGTTGTGGGAAAGAATCCTTGAGAAAGGTTTACTAACTCAGCATTGCTATTGCTAAGGAAGTGTCCTGACTGTAGTTTTCATAATAACCCACTTTGTGGCTATGTCCATAATAGTTACCTCTTGTTCTGCCACTTACTCACTGTTGTTAAAGCAATGCTTAGTCTGCTTTATATGGTTCGGTAAGTTCTTCAAATCCAGCTATTGTTCCCTGAGAGTCCTATATTTGTCTAATCTAGCTATTGCCCTCTGAGAGTGCTAATACCAGTCAACAGAAACCAGGTGGAAACAATATAAAAAGCACATCCATATGACACTGATGAAGTGTATTTTAAGGAACTGGGCACATGCCAGGATGAGAAATAAGAATGTTATCAGACTTTCTGCTCTAAGCTTCAGACTCTGCAATGTTTCAGTACACATACTTAGCATCCTATTTATTAAAAAAAATAGACTACGCTTTTGATATGCATCTAAACTGGCAGTATAATTAGAAAAAAAATATATTTAAACTGAAGCTCAGTGCCTTGTGATTTCAAAAACTACAGGTGCATTTGTAACTGCCCTGTTTTGTTTCTGTAAGCATTCTGTATGTATTTCTCAAGTTAATTTTCATCTTTAATAATCTTAATCTGATGCTTCAAGATTCCTAAATTACTGGGTTTATTATATCCCTTTCTTTTGCATTTTCTCGTGCCTTCTGGGCAGATTTTCAGACTGGATGTCATTTTACCCAAGTAATTTGAGGCTAGAGCATGGATTTACAAGACATGCTGGAAGGTTCCTTTCATTAGCAATGGTCAATGCAGAATGAATCCCACATTACTGCACAGTTCAGTCTCTATTTAAATTAGGACACTGCCTGTCTGCTATACTCAAAGTTTGAACTAAATAATGAAGGGGGGAAAGAAAAACAAATGGTGGCCAGAATGAAAATTTGGACCCTAGAATTTTCACTTTTATAATTATGTGATCCAGCATACAGTAACTGCACATCCTATCAAAAAATGACAGTGGTACTTTACCTATTACTGCATTTTCACTCTCGAACTGTTGATTAGAACTCATCTGCTTTGGAGGAATTACCAGTCTGAAACACAAAAATTACTGTTTGTCTGAATATGGATTATTTCCAAAAAACTTAATCTCAAGAACGAAAACTACTTTATTAAAGAAAAGTTACCTGTATTGCATTTGGTTTTGTAAGCTTGCTATTGATGGAACTTGGGCAATTTGTGGGTTATTAGTTCCTGCAATGTCAATAACCATCTAAAACATAGCAAAAAAATCAAATAAGGCAGCATATGAAATTGTCACTTTAACGATATCACTCCGATTTCTCCTTAGACTGTGGAAACCCCTCCTTTAGGGGTCAAGCAACATAAAAATTATTTTGCCTATCTTTGCTTCAGGTACATTTTAACAGCATGGTACGCAAAACAACTTCTATAATTTTTTATCAAGTCTCATTCACAGCATTGATGACTAGAGGTGAATAATTAATTTTTCTGTTGTACAAATAACATTACATAATTTACAAACTTTATCCAGGTTTTCTACTACTACAGCCAGGTTGCTCGTGATTGACAGCACAGGACTGGCTGGAGCCAGGCCTGTCTCCACCTCCAAGGGCCAAAGTGAGTACGCACATCCGTGAATATGTATCCTGTTTGGACTGAAAATCCACTGAATACATGGAAATACTCCTGCCTCAGAGATTTTAATGAGATCAGAAGCCCTAACTCTTATACGTAGGATGTATTTGTGCCTAAAGAACAGAGTGGCACTAGGAATCTATGCCTCAGCATCAGATAACCTGTTATTTCACAGGGAGCTGCTAGTTCTGGTTTGTTTTTAATTTGCAAAATGTATCAAATTGAATTCAATTCAGAGTGGGGGACAAAAGGGCTGGTTATGCAGAATCTGTCTGCCACTCAACTCCTGTAGTTTACAGCACTCCTTTCCTGAAGCATAGAAACCTCTTTCTTTCAATCTTTTTATTTTTCCTCAGACTCCATCTTATTTTCCTTGTTGCAATCACCCGTTCTTAAAGTTCCCTTAACCTTGACTTACTGCTTCCCACTATTCTCTAAGTGCAATATTAGGTCACAGATTCCCATCCTCATCTCTGGATTACCCTGGCAACAGCCCTTCCATCATCCTCATCGTGTTCAACTCCCTCTGCCAGTCACAAATCAGAATTGCTTGACATTTCTTCTGGTCTTGTTCCACTCAGTCTAGCCATTGCCCTTCATGTTGTCTTATGAAGGCTGCTTCTTCTACTACAGGCTCGACTCTAAAACACTTAGTGATTCACTCACTTTATCCTTCAGTTCCCTTGAAATTCTTAAGAAAATCACAACTGGTTCTGTTAATTTTTTACTTGATGATTTTTGTTGTTGTTTAAAATTTGCTTTTAAATAGATCCAGTGAGATGTCCCTTGTAAAGAACAGTTTTGGTGTAGAAACTTCCCCAAGCTTCTGCACAGAGAACACAGTTGCAAACTATTTATTTGATCTCTTATGGACCTTATCTGAGTACTCCTTTTATATTTTAACAATCTATTGGTCCTATGAACGTTCTTGCACTTAATGAGATTTCATTAGCGGTTTTCATAACTGTGCAAGTTGTTCTTCCAACTTGTTTCTGGATTGGTTTATTGCATTTGTATATTTAAGATATTAAGCAGAAATACACTTTGTAAAAAAGCACTTTGTGCTTTTTCAAAAAAGTGCCATAGGAACATTTGTTTATGGGTGAGAGATGGAAAATGTAGTTGTGGACTCCTCAAATGTACAAAGCAATGTTGCACATAGTTTTATCCCTCTCAGCCCAGGTTTTTGTTCCTGGTTAAACCTCAGAACTGGGCTGTTAACTGTAAGCGGTCCTGTATAGCACCCTGCACATTTAGTCCTTTACAAAATCCTTCATTATGAAATAGATGGCTGACAATTAACCAGTAACAGAAGATTAGGTTCCTCCTTTAGAATTCCAAAAATTTGCTACATACAACCAAGTGAACCTACAAAGGTTATTCTAAAATTTAAAAACTATTATACAAAATTATTTGGATAGATGGTCCACCTCAAGTTTGGCATTAGAATGCTTGCTACAACTACCAGTTGCACTGTGTAAGAACATACATATTTTTCAGTTGAATTAGAAATGGCACCAAAGAAAATTTTTCATTATGATTACCAAGTAATAGCAGATTACCAAGATCAGCATCCTGGTTACAGTGCTAACAAGTTTCATGTATGATATAACAGCACTAGGTATACTTGAAGTGTTTTAAATGTAAACCACCACATAAAACAGATTATATAATCTCATGTTTTTACCAGTGGGAGAGCTGCATACCTGCGATGAATTTTCTGCAAGCCCGGAGGAACTGCTAGCAGCCACTGAAAGTTCCATAGGTCTTTCTTTTTCTTCTCTCCCTAAATTAACAGGTATTACTTAATATTATCAATAGGATTAAGTACCCAAAGCATGGCATTGTCAAACCGAACTTGGGAACAAAGCTTATACATTTCCCTGTTATTAATAGAGAGCTAAAAGAAAATTATCACAAAATATGAGAGTATCAATCAATTTGCTGCAAATAATACTCAGTTAATATTTACTGTATTTGTGCAAACAGTGCTAAAGGTATGTTTCAGATTTTTCTGATATTATGCATCAGGTATACCTGTCATGTTACTTTAGTCATTGCACAGATAAGAGGAATCGGACATAGAAGATTTCCAGAATATAAAGACAGGCAAGTGCCCAACTTCTACTGAAAGCCTGGCTTCAACTATCACAGCAGGAGCAGTTCAATACATTTGCTATTGTGGTTTCCCTTCATTTACACAAAAATAATCCAAAATTCTCACAGAAAGATCATTAAACACACTGCACCTGTTTCTGTCCGTTGCATTGAGAATCTAATACTCTGTACAGACTGGACCAATTTCCGAGGAATGCATGGGACATGTAATGGTTTATACAGTTGATGCTTCTCATTTAGCAAAGACGGATGTTCGCTCTCTTCAAATATCCTAAAAAATTAAATTAAAAAAAATTAAGTTAACAACTGCAAAATAAAGGAAATCATAAAATATAACTGTTTCAAATAAGTAGAGTTTTCAAAGGAGATGCATGCTTCCAGGGAGGTTCTACCTCTTCCAGTTCCAGCGGCTGATAAAAATTGAAGTTTTCTTTAAATGATATCAGACAGAGAATATCACTGAAAGAAGACAACATAAAGTAGCAATAAGCCAATCATAAGAAGATTGCTGACTTACGTTTTGTCACTATCACAGAAAAGTATTAGTAGTTTAGGGTTTTACACTTTAGTCAAAGTACTTCATTATTGTAGTTCTGAAATCACATTTTCACATTTAAAAACACTTTTTCTCTCTCTGAGATTGTCTGGAATACTCACACCATGCATACACAAAAGAGAAAACTGCAGCAAGTGTTTTCACTTGTGGGGTAATTATCTGTGTAGGGTAAATAGCCCTTTACAGTGTAGAAAGACAAAGGTTAGCAGAACAATGCAGGGTAAAGTGGCTATTTGGCACAGGAACATTTACCAATTTTTAAAATAATGAGTTCTATTTTATTTTCTCTCTGGCATTCCTGCTTAGCACCTCTGTGCTTCTAGCTACATCTGGTTTATAGCTGACTAAACAATGCTATTCAAAACCAATGAAGAATTCAGACAGTCTTTTTGTTCTTCTTTAAATTTTCCATACATAAAAATAAGATAAAATGTAGGATGCCCTTGATAAGACAGTGTGGAGTAAAATTAGCAACACTACTAAAAAATACCAAACTAGAAGCACTGGTTAAGATATATGGACCTAACAACACATTAAATATACATGCACAACTGATCACATAAAACCATGAATGCACCTCAGTCAAGTTACTCTGATGAAAAGGACTATCTTCACCTGTAAAGTTACATATACATCTAGTGCTCTGCTGGACTGAGACCTAACAAACTATATAAACCATATACCACCTAATACATCAATCAAAAAAAACAGGACTAATAGAAGATTAAAAAGAATCTGTATTTCTTTCAGTGATAGTATTTATAGATACTACCCGTGTCAAGAAAGAGTACTACAGGAAATAAGATATGTATATGGCTGGTGTACCTTAAAATTCAGATGCAGAGAGTGCAAAAACAAGGAGAAATAAAAACAGCACTAAGCACAGAACCCTGGGTTAAAAAAAAAAAAAAAAGGCAGAAAACTGCTTCATTTTGCTCAAAATGGCTTATTTGGCCACTTTACCACAATCATCGTTCAAAAATGAATTGAACAAGGCTGCTGCTGCTGAGGTCATGAGTTAGATTGCCATAAACCATTTTTTTTACAGAACTTGGGATGCCAAATTGTGTTTTTAAAAGTTTCTTGAAGCAGCTTCCATGTGCTTCTGTAATGTCTAGCAGTCAACTCTGTATTTCTAAAAATTCATTCTCCATGAACTAAAGCATTCTTTTACAATGCATATCTATTCAGAATAACGTATCAATGGCAGAATTACAAACAGGACTCAGAAGCTCTTAAGATACGTATTTTTAAGTAACAAAACCTTCCAAAAGAGCCTGCAGTTAAACTTTATGCATATGCAATACACCTGGTCCCTTCCCTCCCTAAAAACACTATTGAAAAAAAAAATCACGCGCAACTTCCCTGACATAATTAATAACCACTGAAAGAAAAATCAAACTACATACTGAAGCTCAAAATACTCCAAATTGCAGTAACAAGAAAGATCATTTATCTTCTTTCTCTACTTCATTGTTAGTAGACACCTGAGCAGATAAAAAATCTTTATCTTGATTCATACTGCCAAATAGACAACATTTTTTTTTACTAAAGTGCAAAGAAAAAAATAGATATTCTTAAGGCAAAATAAAATCCCATTTCCTTAGCAGTAGTTTCTTCTTTGTAGCATAATGAATCCCAAAGATTAATATGATTTTATCCTCACTATAGGAATCAAGTGTATTTAATTACATATGAAGAATCACACTTGCTATTCTGGTATTTATCAGGACTCTCTACTGAAGCCATGTTCAGTATTCTAATCAGGTGCACTCCAGCAAGTCCTTTTGGAACCAGGACTTCTAATAACTAGCTGCCATAATAACTAGTAACTACTAACTGCCTATGAGGTTGCAGTCAGCACAGGGTTGAACCTTCATATATGTTTACATTTAGAAGTCCAGAAACAGCTTTATAAGTATTTTTCCAATAATTATATTAGAAAGTTTTTTCTTTGATGAGTACAAGATAATCACTTGTAATACAAAGATACTGAAAGATCTGCAATAATCTGCCACGGAATATCCTTTACAAGAAGTTTTAGCAAAAATGTCTCACTTGGAACATACACAAATACAATCTCTAATTGAGAAATCAAAACCAGGGCTTCAAAAGAGTTGAGTCCTATTTGGTGACTGATGAGAACTCTTGATTTGGAAATTTTAACTATGATACTTGTCTGTATAACTGTTGCACTGTGAAAGTCCACTGATCAGAGAAAACAGCTGGTATGAGAAGAGGAATGTGTTTTGCTGTCAGCCTAATCAACAACTAGCTGACCAGCAATAAGTGATTCAAACTAAAATGTTCCAAGCCTTTTAAAAGAACAGTTACACTGCCATCCTCCTGCCCAAAGGAGAACATATGTATCAGCACCTATTCATTAACTTGCAAGTTGGTTTCCTGTCTTGTAGCCCTCTAAAGCATTTAATGGGTATTAATTTGTATATCGTTCTGCTCAGTGCTTTCATTGCTCTGTTTACTTCTTTCCATTCATGCTGCTGTTTTCTCTTCACGCTGGTCTGCATTAGTTCATTAGTAAAACTTATTTTTTCTTCTTCCTCTTCTTTTGTGGCAGAAGATTAAAATATGCCTATGGCAGGGGGGTTGGAACTCGATGATCTTCAAGGTCCTTTCCAACCTAAACCATTCTATGATATCTTCTTTTCTTCACAAAGTTCTCTTTGCTCAGTAGCAACCTCTTGTGACTGCAGAACAGCTTGCAAGAGTCTACAGCCTTTGGTATCCATATTCTACTGTTACATTTTTGTACATTGCCTTGAGTATGCAAAGGTTTTAATTCATACGATTCATTATGTTAGCACATTTTCTGTTTGTGTTTTCTTCACAGCCTTTATAATCACAGTTTCATAATACACCTGTTTTTAACATCAGTAGTTACTTAGTCAGACACTTCTATGCTTTCTAGTGAAGACTTTTTTTAATACACTAACACCATAAAGAAATTTTTAAAACAATTTTTATGCCACTTTCTACAAGCTTTTATGTTATGGATATCTTTGACATAAATAAGCTTTAAAATTTACTCTAGGAAAAACATATTAATTAATAATCAGGTTATGGTCTGATACCATATGCTATATCATGTAAATGCATACACGGAGATTAAAAGGTAATGTGAGTTAGGATACTGGAAAATGTTTACAGCATCTTATAACCATGATGCAAGCCATGGAATTATTGCTTCAGAGAACCAAAAAGATCTATTTATCTGCAATCAAGGCACAATTTCAGGTGAAGGTACAAGCACCTGAAGACTACATGACACAGAGGTAAACATACAAATGGCAGCTCTAGCAATGCACCCTATGAATTCTTTTGCCTGAGAAGCCTGACTGAGTGCTTTATATGCTTCCATGCCCAGAGCATAGATCTTTGCCTTTTATAATAGGTTTTTAATTGGCATTTTGCTTCGTGCAGACTGAAAATACATGGGTTTCTTTAAAAATTCAAAGGGAGTATTTCCCATCTTTTTTTTTTACCTAGTCTAAAAACTAAAGTGGATTTCTTGCTTCCCTATCTTTCTGAGGTCTTGACAATTACAAAAAGCTTATGTAAGAGGGCAGAATGGGTGTAAGGGCTTAAACCACAAAAAAATAATCATCTGAATTATTCATCAGTCTGTAAGAAGATATTAAAGACCTAAAATGCCTGTGGGGAAAGGCTTTTTGAGATTATTAAAATGACACATTTCTATAGACATAGTCCACTAAATCCCTATTTAAAGCCCTAAAAAGCTTCTTCTTCAAGCACACCATAACGTAAAATCACTTGAACAAAGTCTTTTGGACATATTTTCAGTTTAAAATGGATTTTGGTCTAAAAGTGTCAGCTCTAAGGGTGATGTTTCAGCATTCACAAGGACCCCAGGTAAATGCAAGATAGTCCTGATGGTGATTATCGGTCATTGTAATTGAGCTCATATTAAAGTGAGTCCCAGTTGTAAATGACCGCTGACTCATTTACTAAGCCATTAATACCGTCTATTAAACTTTCACTCATGCTTGTTTTTAAGAACTAAATTAAGAGTTAAATTTCTTAAGTAGTTCAGAGCTGAAGACAAATGACATGTGGAACCCTGACTCTTTTTCCCCAATATGTGTTTAGTAGAGTGAATGTATTTTATCTCTGACTGCACAGTCACTGTACTTTTATTTAAAACTCGCAAAACTATTTACATAGATCTATCAGCAGTAGCTGTGAGCAGCAAAGGTTTCTACAAAATACTTTTGAATAGTATGTTTCCAGATACATTTAGCTTCCAAGAATCAAAATTTGCCACCATCTTAACCCCAAGAAATACAAAACTTTTAAAATTACGTAATTAAATCACATGACCAGGGTTAGAGAAGCTTGCCAGTTATTATTCAGCAACAATTTGTGTTTTGTGGCAGTCTTTGTGTAAACGCTGGATGAAAGCAATGGAAAGAAATCATTTTTAAGTGTACCTTTCTTTAAACTCCTTTGGCTTCTCTAGACTTTTCTGATTTTTCCCTTCAATCATTTTGGAATTATTTTGATCTTCTGTAGTCTCTTCAAATGTCTTAAAAGATAAAGAACAAATAAAAATCAAAAAAACTTGAACATTTATAGATACATGCTGCAAATGTTTTCTAAACCTGATGAACCAGTGCACAGTAGTAGAGTTTTTGTAGCGAAGATGGTCTAAAGAAATAAGCAGAACAAGGTTAAAGAGAGGCAATATGTTTTGTTGGACCAACTGTAACAACTGGAATAAACACAGAAGTTTTTGAGCACAGACTCTACATATCTATTCAGAACAAGGAGCTCCTTATGTGGTCTCCTTGATAGTTATAAATAAATTCACCACATCCCTTCTTACAGCACATACCACATTAGGAACCTTAGTCTGTAACTATGAGTGCCAAACAGTATCACAAAATATAAATAGAAAACATCACCTGTGCACAATATGCTTCTATCAGCGTAAGGCTGGCTGAAATGGACATGGCTGACACAGCAGTAAATGGAGTACTTGATCATCTGGTCCACAGAGGTAAAAGTATCCAGATTCAATACTATAAAAACTTACCAAACTCTTTACAAGTCTGGCCCACTGGGCTACTCAGGCTTAGGAGAGACCTTTTAACTCCTAGCAGAGGAGTGGGACAAAACGTTGTCCTCACAAAGTCGGTTTTTTGGAAGACCATTCCCTTTGGAATCAATGCTTCTTCTAGACAGTGGAAGTGTACTGATATCCTGTCTAAAATCAGCCAGTTTTACCTCTGAGTATTATTTACCCACACATTTATTTGGGGGTAAATATTCATATTAACAGAGCCTTAAAAAAACAGTAGGACCTGTGAAAGCTGTATACTGAAGCCCTTGGGCTCACTAAGGAATGGCCCTGCTATATTTTGAAGTGTATTCTCTGCCCCTCTTGAGCTAGCATGAAAGTCACCATGACACAGTGCCTTGACAGAAATTATGATGTAAACTGAGGTCAATAGAAAGCAAGCTTTAAGACCCTTTACGTTAATGGACCCCTCTTGCCTAAGAAAACATATGCGAAGCTATAGAAACATAATTACTAACACTGCAATCATCTTGTTGGTCCACGTGCTTGAAAATACACTACTTTTTCTACGTTTCAGAAAATATAATGGGGGTATATATAACTACAGATATAAAATGTATTTCTATAAAATAAAATTAAAATACAGTTACCTTTTTAAAATAATTAATTTTCCTTTCTAATTCCTCTGCTTCTTTTTGTAGTTCAATGGAATCTTGCATAGCAACTGCAGCAAGCTTTAACATTTCCTGTGTTTTTTGCTTCGAAGAAGCACTTCCATGTTATGGAATATAGATTGCAACATTACTTTTTTCAAGCAAGGGATACTGTCAGATCCGTGACCCCTCTATGCCATAAGCACAAATGCTAGATGTGCAGAAAGCTCTGTCAAATCTACATTTCCATGACAAATCTTCAAATTTAACTTCAATTAGGCTTTTCTTCCTTAACAAAGCATTTTGACAAATATGTCATTAAGTGAAATTTTCTTTCCTCAAAATGCTCCCATAAATTTAAACTGAAGAGTATTATTTGACCTTCAGTTTTCTCACAGTGAAATCCTAATGCTGCCACCCTAAACACCTGGTCTGGTGGAAGATGTCCCTGCCCATGGCAGAGGGGTTGGAACTAGATGATCTTTAAGGTCCCTTCCAACCCAAACCATTCTATGATTCTATGGTTCTATGAAATATATAAATAATTACTATACTTTCTAATAGAAAGTCATAAAAGGTAAATATAAACTTTCTTCCATGTCAACTGCATAAACACTACAAATCAAGGATACATCTGTAAAGCCCAATCATTTAGGGATTTAAAAGGAACAGGCTCTGCAGAAATAAAATTTAATTTCAGATCATTAATTCACAACTTTAATTTTCTTTACAAATACACGATAAATTAATAGATCAGGAGTGCTTATCTTTACTTAGTATACATAACAGAAATAGCAATATAACAGAAAGTAATGTCATTAAAAACAGCACTAAAAAAATACGAAAAATAAATTTAAAATTTTGAAAGGGTAACTGTAAAGCCATTTTAGGACTTTTTATCCCAAGAAACCCAATAGGAAACCTCTCCCCGTTACATTCATGGGTTGGAGGAGGGAATATGAGCATGTATACTCTGAATTCTTGTTCAAAGTCTCAATTTCTTTCCTAAAAATGGTATAACAAGAAGATGACCTTTATATTAGCTTAAGAGAAATTGTGGAAAATTAATTAGAGGATTTCTGTACAGCACTTCTAATGGTGCAGTGCACTACCAATAGGCTCTAGCATTGATAATAGTAGTACCCAGAATATCCAAGCAAGCATCTTCTTTCAATTTATATTTTTCAGACTGTTTCAAAACTCTCTTTTGGATTTCTTCAAGTTCTTTCTTTTTTTTGTAGTACTCCTGTGCAAGAGCAGTTTCTGCATATTTTTCACGGTGTTGCTTCAAAATCTCTTTATACTGGGTTATGTAATCCTGATACATTTTCCTATAAAAATACATGCAATTTAAGCCATTGTGTATAAGGAAAAAAACTATTAATTTATGGCATTAGCTCAATTAGACTTGCTGATGTCCTGGAAAAAAGTCAGATTATATTCAACAAACCACTATTGGCTCTATTTTTTACCTTCCAGCTACTTTCAAGGAAGACTATGCTGTATGTAATAAATACTCTCATGATGTAAAAAACAGTCAAACCTCATTGTTCTGAAAGGAATGTAGACCATACCATATTCAAAAGCAGCCTGGCAGGTGACAATTGTTTTTTCCCTGTGTAATTATCATGAAACTCACTGCAGTCCCAATTCTCACCGGGTTCGGTGGAGCTGTATCAAATTTACAGTAAAAGAGAATCTGGCCTAGCATCCCATATTTAGAGCAGCCTGATGCATCACTCAACTAAGAGCTGCCTCCAAGGAGATGCTAAGTAATCTGTGTCTGACCCAAGGAAGCCTTAAACACACAAGCTAGTCACACTAAAACAATAGGACTATTCATGCTTAAGGTTAAGCAAACACTTAAATGTTTAACTGGCAAAGAGCCAAACTGCTCAGCTTCTTGTAGGACTGCCCGCTAAATTAATATTACACTAATATACTTTCACTGACATCATGTGAGTACATAGCTACAAATTATTAAAATAGGTAGCATCCATTAACGTTCATGACATTTTTAAAACTTTAAATTGGCTTTTGAAAAAAATATACTATAAAACCAGATACCATAACAAGTAATGTAACTCATCACATAAACCTGAAAATTGATCAACATTATGTTTGGAAAGAAGATAAAGAAAAGTGCTGTTGCACAGAACAGCCATCCTCTTGTGTTAAATCAATGACAGTAACTACATTGGAAAAGATTTCTTTTCAGGTGTTCTCATTCAGGCAAGGAATTTACAGGATAGATTGCTAACGACAGATCAAATATTCAACTAGCTCGTTGATGTCTTTTTTTTTTTTGAATGCTGATATTCTATGCCCCTTATTCCTGGAAAAAAAGATAAATTTAGGCATATTCAAAATACATAATAAGAGTTTGATAGTGAGCATTTATGCAGATGGCACATGTTTGTAAAGAAATATCACAGCTACAGACATCCAGCATGTACCATTAATGCAGACTAGTCACTTAACTGAGAAAGAAATATTACACGAAGTTGCTTGATAACAGAATATGCCAATATAAAATCACAGAAAGTGAAGGAAATGTCATCCTCTAGGAAAAGGTTATGTGAACAACAGAGGCAAATTTTAAAAAAAATTAAGTTATTAGTACACCTGTGATTAGCCACAAATTCCTTTATGAAACAAATTATGCTGCATAATAGCAACTAAAGCCAGAGACCCACCTGTTTACCTGCACCATGAATAAAGCCTACATTAAGGAACAGCTCTCACTGCTTGCAAAACATACAGTATTCCTCTTTAAAGAACATGTTTTATCTCAAACTGCTATTAATCATCTAAATGCAGCATGACTGAAAGGCAGACACTCCCGGATGCCCGCTGGCTAGTCCAGGAAACAGAAGATAGAAGAAATTGTGTCCAAATTCAATAGTAGAAGCTTCTGCTCTTACAAAAGGAAAACAAAAGTCACAGGGGAAAAACAAAAACAAAAAAGGTAAGATCTTAATTTTCAAATAAAGCTACGCTCCAGGCACTAGCTCCTATTATATTGATTGAAGCTCAATACACCTGTTTAGGGAAAAGAAGTCATAGAACAACACTGTGAAACCAAGGAATTAACACTTCCCAAATTTAATGTAGAAAATTACATCAATCTATTTGGTTTTCTACACAGGCGGTGTCAGGAATCTAAGTTTCTTGATTTATTGAATATTTGTGTATACTGTACAAAATTTCCCAGGTATGAAAGACAGAAAATATTCAGTTATATTTAATTTAATAGATGTTACAAACAATAACTGACCAACAAAGAAATTTGCTGAAATACAATTAAGAATATATTTATATTTTTAAATTTTATTTGTAGTAAGTAAAATAGTTTGTTGTAGCAAGTACGTTTCAAGATTCTGAAAATAATCCTCAAACTTTATATTCTTCACAAATTAATAATTATTGCTATAGTATAGTATAGTAGTCCTGAGAAATTGTTGCTATTTTTAATATTTTTCCTAAGTAAATCACATCCTCCAGTTCACGCAGTTAAACAGGCTATTTAGAAAGTCCCATTATAGTCATGAGAAAAAGTTTGTCTAATGACAATGGGAAAAGGACAGCACCCACAAAATCCCTGAACATTATGTGGATAACTATTTATTCCTCTTTCCTTCTTCATATCACTTATTTTCAGGATGAACTTCCAGTTCATATAAGCGTTCTTATATGTTTCTGAAACCAATAACAATGAAAAAACTTGGAATGTCTTTAAAACCTCAATAATAAGTGCCTAATTAAATGCAAACTGATCTGCCCATCTTTTTAAAACATCTTCCCGTCTAAATCAGTATGTCCTCAGTGCTCCCAAGTGCCAGGCTAAAAAGCACATTCAGAACATCAAGTTATAAATGTACTTATTTTTCTTCCTAATTTAAATATTTAGAATTTGCTCAATGCACATCTTACTGATTTGAATATCTCATCACATGCTTCGGTACAGAGGGACTATACTTGAGAGACCACTTTTGTAAAATACATGAATTAAATTTCTTTTATGATTTATAGTCATGATGTCGTATAATTAAGCTCAGGAAAACAGATCAAACACTTTCATGTTGGAATTGAAACTAGTTATCTAAAGAAGCAATTTAAAAGTAATGCTCATTTGGCTTGTCAACTCAGATTAGTGAAAGCCAAAATGGCTTAATCATATACTCATAGAAAGCCAATTTAGCCTTATTTTTCACCAAATATAGAGCTCTGAACAGGAAGAAGACAGATAAGCTACTAACTGAGTTAATTAAAGCCTATCAGGCATGCTATTTCTGCTGCCTTGGACAACTGGCAGAAAGAACACTAACAAAAGAATCAAAGCCAACATTTTAAATTCCCAGAAGTTAGACCTCTAAATTGGTATTTAGGTATCTAGATGGGTCTGCCATGATTTTTTCACCATAGGGCTAACCAACCTCTTCCTCTTCACAGGGAGATCAGTAAAGGTGAGCAACCTCTCTAAAATGAAGATCAGTTTTATCTGAGTGTCAAAAAGAACTTCAGAGGGTTAACTTGGCACACCAAATTTTGAACATTTCAGTGAAAATCTTCAGGGACTGTTCTTTATTCCACTGAATGTAGGCAGCTACATTGCACAACTAATCATTTCTTTAAAATGCAGAATCTAATTAATTAAGATTAATCAACTGAAATGCCACTTACTGAACAGAACTGAATTTGCAATTAATAATGACCAGAATCTTAGCCACAACTGGTCTTAAAATGGTTTTACACCAGGCTTTCCTGAGCCACTCACCCTGTCTTTCAGGATCTAACATTGAATTTGCATGCTTTGTGGTTATTTTGAAGAATATATAGCAGTATACAAAAACTTGATTTGTATATTCTAATCATCATATGCAATGCATATTCACAAATAAAGAAAAGCATAACATTATCTGAATGCTTCTAATTTTTATCTTACTTAGTCTATATATGAACTTAAAGGCTTAGGTTCAGTTAAATGATGCTTCTGNCCTGTGTATTTTCAAAAAAGTCTTCCCAAACCTGAATATCTGAAACTACTGAAATCATAGAATACATGAAGACATGTCATAATAATGGCAAAAAAAATCATTCATAGATAAGACTTATGTATGGTCTTGTAAATTTGCTCTGATATTTCATATTTCTGCCAAAACTGAAACATTCATTGCCTTTATTTCTTGGGCTTTTCTTGAAATTGTACACAACTGAACAATGTTCTGAAAAATTATAATAGGTATTTGGGAAGCAATTGAATTTGAAGAAGCCTATCCTATTCCATTGGTAACTACAAAATAACATATGACCTCATAATAATGTAAAGCAAAATTTCTTTTAATTACTCAGTCGTTTATATTATATTATCCTGAAAAGTTCACATCAGCTTTTTGACACAGATTACACTATCTTTGCTGATCAGTTTAGACAGGTTAATAAGTACTACTGCTAGAAACCTCATCTCACATGATCATAGATACCTCTCATTTTCTGTAGCTTCTTGTAAAGCTTCAAGCTCATTTTTCAAATATTCTTCATGCTTGCTAAGAATTACATAGGTGGGCTTCCAGCTGTGGAGAAAGTAAAAAACCAGGAAAGCATATAAATAGTCATTCCTAATAAAAAGCCATTCAGAAACAGAGACATCAAGTTACTTCAGTTAGCTTACTACAACAAATAACTTACTTAAAGTTATGAAAGTCAAACAAACGGATCTAGTACAGAAAGCTTTTACATGCATACATTTATTTTCTTAAGATTTTAAAGCTGCAAATTCAAGAATATAGATACATAGGATAAGCAAAGATTATAAAGCACTTCTTAAGGAATAACTAAAGTGAGCTTCACAAATTTTTGGAGTCTAATGCTAAGCAGTTAGGCATCTACATCCATGTACTAGGCACTCAGAATAGCGCCATCAATAAATTCTTTAGGGAGGTACTATCTTCTTGTCGGAGATGCACACAGCTTCATTCTCACCAATATCACCAGCAGTTATCTCATACCTAAATGCAAGCAGCAGTCACAACCTCAGAATTTCCTCCATTTGCTGAGCAAGTCCTGCTCAGAAACAGCCATAAACAGACGCTGTCCTTCAGTACAATAGCCCAGACACTGGGAGCACTGACCTGGCAGTTTGGAGTCACAGGTCCACATACCACCTCTTACTAACTAGATTTGAACTCAAATTCTGCCCCTACAGGAAAACACGCCAGCTAATAGTTAATAATAAATTAATGACAAATGAGAACTGAACTTCAGTTGCTGTCAAGCAACATCCTTTTCTACCTCTAAGACATCATCCACACATATTTTCATATTTCATGGAGTTGATATCTGGCTATATCGTATGTCTACGTTGTTAAACGCACTCATTCCAGAAACCTGTCTCCAAACAAGAGGTGCCAAGTGGCTCGTACTCAGCTCATAACTAGATTCCTCTAGAGCAAACTGATGGGTCCACATTCTGTAATGCTTAGCCTGGATCTCCTCTCATGTGGCTCCTCTCCCCGAAACACAATTAATCCATTTTTTGTTCTTCATTTCAGGAGCCTCCTATAATGTAAGAACTATGACACAGCCCACTGAAATGATTTTCTCACAGCAGTATGCTGTAGATTGTCCTGAAAGCACAGCAACTTCAGGGGAGATATGAAGGACTTAGGACTAGTAAACTAATAATACTTTCTCAACATCCAGGTATTAGAGATGCCTCTTCCTTGGATGTGGAAACTCTAGAAAAACAGGCAGATAAACTTTCTCGTTCAAGTGAAATTCAGATGTGACCTTTAGGAGAGGCATATAATGGGTCTTTAAAAAGAAAGCATCTGGCCTGAAAAAAGATAGTGTAAGGAGCATGAGCATCCAGGCCTGGACGTCTCCTACCCTCCCGGCTGAGGCAACAGCTATCAGAAAAGACATTTTCACAGAAAGTTGCAACTGAACAAATGGCCAGGATGTTGCTCAGTTAAAGACGGTAAGAAGCAAATTCAGAAACCTCTGGTGCATGGAGCCTCCGAACAGCGAGTAATACCCTAATAAGACTTAACAAACTCCAAAGTGTTGTGAGATGAGGGAAAGAACAGAAAAATGACTTAGGTCTACTGAGCTAAATAGGCGTATGTGCTACTGACAAACACTGCTCATTCAGATAGGATAGCCTCTGTAATGACAGGTTGTCAGCAGGCAACTTCTGAGATGCTGGGAGCTGAGATTCAGATGAACAGACTGGCTAGAATAGGACAGAGGTCTTGTTCCCAATGAAAAAAATCACATGCTCCCTCCAAGAGAACCTTCTATAGAAAAAATAAGCACACCCTCCCTCGAGTCAGAGCTTAAAGTGATCTATAAATTAAGGTTTTGTCCAGAATACAACCTACCCTAAGGCTACACAAACACTTACAATGAAGTTTGTCTCAGTGGAACTATCTGTCCTAGGAGATGTACCCAATTTTAGGAACACATACACAGATACCATCAAAGCTAAGCATTGAAGAAATAGAAGAAGGAAAAATCTATAAGGACTGAAGACACTAAATGAATCCGGAACAGCAGAGATACAGTTACATGTAAAGAGTCACATCAACAAGAAGGAGGTGAGAAATGGCAAGGTTTCAATTGAACAAAGCAAAGAATTCATTACTGGACAGGTGAGCACAACTGAGGACGTATGGTTCACTTTGCACTTCACATTCATGATTAGGGTAAGTAAAGGGCATTTTTGGATGTGAGTATGCCCTATGGTTCAAAACTGGAAGGTCTGTAGCATGCAATCACACGAAGTATGAATGCATTTGGACAAACACTCCAAAGGTGGAATAATATAGAGGCTTCAGTAACAGCTAACTTAATGCAATTTCCATGAAGGAAATAAATAAAGAACAAAGACCTGACAATTAATTTGCTAAACTGAAGTCCAATAACCTTGAACAAAAAAAATAATGTACTCCAGGTGGTGAGACAACACAACATATAATCTGCATTTATAACAGCAGTAAAGTTTGTCAACAAAAAAGCTGAATGAGAAATTGCAACACCCATTCAGAAAATTTAGCATTATTGGCACAAATTGACATCACTGGTGATTTAAAATGTAATTACAAAATGCTGCTTCACCATATCTACTGCATATTCAGCAGAAAGATGAATTTTTAAAGGGTCAGATTTTTAAAAATGTAGAAACCAACATACTTATATACGTATATAAAATGTACCGGCACACAAACACTGTGATGATCTTCTACTCAGAAAATTCTATGCCTTTCTTTGGAGGGGGAAAAAAAAAAAAAAAAAAAANAAGTACAAACCATGTTGTGCATCACATTTTCTGTCCACATCTATTCTGCGGACATGCAAAAAACACTTAGTACAACAAGTAAACACAACAAGGTATCCAGGATTCAAGTAGCTCATCTGCTAGTTTGCTAAATATATCACTGTTTCAGAGAGGTTCTTGGTAGCTATCACATTTATTTGTCCTTCATTTCATCAGCTAGGGTATGAAAAAATCTTTATACACACTAATCTGAAAGCAATAAAAATATCCTGTAGTTTAGCTGGTGGGACAAAACAACAATTTCTTTTACAAATTAGCAACATTCTGAGTTCATCTGGATTTTTTTTTCTTTCTTATTTCCATGAAATGTTATCATCCTTGAATCCGAGTTTAAAAAATAGAAGAGAAACAATAAAATAGGAATAGGTTCCAACAGCAATATTTCAACACTTCTTATTGTTCTGGGATCAACATTTCTAGTCTGAATCATTCAAGAAACTAAATATTAGAAAAATGTCATAATTTGTCTAAAAATATATATATAATTTTGGTCATTTTGTGCCTTCAGTTCTTTGTTACACAGACCAATATGGATTTATTTAGAAAACACAGTAGTCTCCCAATACACCTGTCTCACATATCTGTAGACTTGTTGAACATCCCATATTTTGTTCAAAGTCTTCAAACATGCTTCAATATACTTATGATGTCTAGTAATCCAGACAAAAAGGTGTTTCTTTGAGACCTCTATTGAGCATTAATGGCAATTAGTCAACTATAAGGGTGACTGTGACTCCAAAACAATATTTGAATTTACAAAATCAACATTAGAATTGTGTCCAGTATATATAGAGTATCAACGAGAATAAATTTTAGAAGTTTAAGATGACTCTACACGTAAGTGCTCTAATTGTCTGATCTTATAGCTAGGGCTTGTTTATCGCAGTTTTCAGTGTGTCGTTAAATGACATTTTCAATAATTTAAGACACAAAGTCTCTACTCTTCTGCAAGCATTGTCCTTCTATGAATACATGTATTCATTAATGAGTCACTTCTCATTTTCAGTCTCTCTACACTAATGCCATTAATTATTCTTTGTAGGACCTGAGCCAAACCCCATTGAATTCAATGATTAAAATTTAGATCAGATCCTTAGTTCTATGCTTAATTTTTTATTTCTTTATTTGCATCACTTAACAGTTTGTGATTTGCAAACAGATTTGCAACTTCAAAAGACATCTAAGGAAGCAGTCTGAGTGGTTTCAGAACCTTACAAAACTGTTCATTTTATACTGCACTGGAGGCAAGAATTTGATGTAAAGGAAAATTGGAATTTTCTTGTCAAGGTCAAATCCTTTCCTAACTCTTTTTAGGATAAAGCTACAAATCAGTATGGTATGGCAATTGATTCAAGCACCTAGTCACTATACCCACTTCATTCACCAACGATTCCTTTCTTTCTTCTCTTTTCAGATAGTTCAAAATAAACCTAGAAAGGACCCTGATGCTATCTTTACTTCTCTTTTTATTCTTAGAAACACCCACATACTCCATGCATATCCTAAAATAAAATTTCAAATATAAGTTACAGACATTTTTATTCAAGTACTTATCTTTAGGTACAGAACTGCAAGAAAACAAAATGGATAGAATTTGCTAACAAATCATCATTTCAGCCACCAAGGAACTAGACAGATTGTGGAGAGATGAACGTTGCAATGAAAAGACAGGATTATATCATCTGGACCAAACTCTCTGTATTGTCACATACAGATTTGCTTTTTTAACTACCCTTGCAAACACCTGAGATTTTCATTTTTAAAATTAGACATTCCATGTCAGTAAGAAAAAGCCGAATTCTTGCTTGAGAAACTTCTAATTACTGACTCAAAAGTGATCTGCATTTGAAACTTCCACTAATAATGTGATAGAAAAATTTCTGTGAAGAAAACTGTGAACTGCAGCCTATTGCATTCACCAAAACAGTGTGCCCAGAACAATTTTGCAGTCTGCAGTAAAAATTATACCAAAATCTGATAGTAGAAGTACACACATATATTTACGCAGAGGCAGTTATGACACATCTTAGGAGAGAATATGTATAGAATAAAAAGTAATGTGAAACACGTTGTGAACAAATAGTAGAAAGATGCTTCAATTTCAGGAAGCCAAATTCAGAATTAAAGATAGAACATAATGGAACCTTATTATCACTGATAGTTGTTAACTTTTTTAGTTAAAAAAAAAGTTAACTTTTTTTGAACGGTATTCTTCATATTTTTGAAATTTGAGACAACTCACAGGCATCCAAATATAGAAAAAATATGTTTCTATTACCTTACTACTTGAACACTTTAGCATGCTGCAGACAGTACCTGTGATCTCTGAAAACTATTGATTCTAATAAAAAAACTAAAACAAACTTAAATGTAGTCTGTTTTTCCATAATCTACTTTTTCAGGGAGTGAACAACACTGCAGCTTTTGTACCTGATGATTTGCAGCTTGAAAAAAATAGGAGGAATATTAAAATTTTCTTTAATATCACTCCTGTCTGAACACACACACATACATATTTTTACACTACTTCCTCACTTTCTTAATGCCATCTATAACTCAAACTTCAGGCTATATTATACTTACACATTACAGCTCTCCTTACTACTCTCATTTTGCTTGTGCAAATCAGCAATTGCATCATTGCTGTTATTTATATTTTCCTGCAACCTAGCGATTTCATTCTTTTTTTCCGTGATTTTTACAGTATACACTGAAATTAAAAATAAAAATAAAAAAGTAAGCATATGTATTTTCAACATATCCATGAAATAAAAAGTCTACATTCAGAATGATTCACAATTTCTTCCAAAATACTTAATCTTAATAGTGCCAGATGAGTGGACAGCCTGCAACTAAGCAAAGCAACAACAAAGTGAGTCAAAAAAATGTAGAGTTTCAACTGTGTGGCAAATACCTTAATTATCATCTAGTATTGTGAGATTGACTTTGGAAGAAAAAAAAAATTATTTGTGCTGTTTCTGCATCCCAGTCTATATAAAAATGAAGTAACTATTAGTGGTAGAAATCAAAGCACTCTTAACAGTTAGAGCTGACCCTTCTTTTTTTTTTTTTNTCACAATTTCTTCCAAAATACTTAATCTTAATAGTGCCAGATGAGTGGACAGCCTGCAACTAAGCAAAGCAACAACAAAGTGAGTCAAAAATGTAGAGTTTCAACTGTGTGACAAGTACCTTAATTATCATCTAGTATTGTGAGATTGACTTTGGAAGAAAAAAAAATTATTTGTGCTGTTTCTGCATCCCAGTCTATATAAAACTGAAGTAACTATTAGTGGTAGAAATCAAAGCACTCTTAACAGTTAGAGCTGACCCTTCTTTTTTTTTTTTTTTTGCAGTCCACGGTGCCTGCAGATACCAGAAGCAGTATACAGGGAAATCAGAGTGTAAGCCACTTTGCCCTCGGTTATGCTTGCAACTGGGGAGACTGATTGTAGTACAAAAGTTGCTTGCAATAAAGGTCTTTTTCAAATATTTGTTTTCTTTTACAGAAGTCCACAACAATATGAAACACAAATATTTTGAATGGGAAAGCTGACTACAAGAAAGAAAAAATAAAAACATCACCAAAGGCATACAAGCAAATTATTACTAGAAACAGAAACAGAGAAATTAAAATGAAAAGGGAATTTACTCAAGGTGGGAATCTGTAATGTATGATAAATTAATACAGGAGACAGGCTAATTAATGAAAAACATGCATTATACCAACAAATCCTCAAGCACTATGATACTTGCAGAGACTCTTAAGGCAGATTCTTAATTCTGCCTTTTCTAACAGCAGACAGGTTAGTAGAGAATCCATACTGTGAACATGACCTGTGTTCTCTTTCACAAGTAAAAGCTGTGAGAGCTATCATGCATGCTTATGTTGCAATGCAATGAGCACAACTAGGTGCACATTTTTTTCTCTGTGTCGTTTATGTCTTATTTTTTCATACAAGGTCTCAGATTTATTAGTGCCAAATCATCCCTTGCTATCACGGCTGCCCTGATGCGCTGTATGCCAAAGTTGGTGGCCCTAAACAAAAGTCAGTCACAGACATCCTGCCCTTCTCATCTACTTATCCAGGAAGGATATCTTAGTTATGCAAGATGTGTCTTGAGTTGTTTGAATTACTGGTCTAGAACTTCAGGTCATCCTGGTCTGGTTTTGCAGTACTTGCTATATATTCACTTTCAACACCAGCTGTATTTATACCGGAAAAGAATACTTCTAAAGAGAAACATCAATCAGTGAAAAGCAACAGATTCTCAATGTATTTTAATATCTTGAGTTATCCTGAATATCTTCAGTATCTTGGTATTTTCAATATCTTAAGTTAGTGACTTGCCTTTACCTAGCATGAAGCATAACTATTGCACAACTGACATATGCTTCATTTCTGTAAAAAAAAACAGGTGTATTTGGAAGTATCCTGCAGGTGGCATTTTGAGATTTATCAAGATATAACTGTATTAACAAAATATCTGTTACATACGCAAAGTGATACACTTAACATTTCATTTAGTATTTTCCACAGATGAGCACTTCTGAGACAAGTGCGAGTTGTTCTACTCACCCTTTGCTTTTGCAAGGACCTTGTGGATGAGATCCATCTCACCCAACTTTACAATGCAGGCATCTACTTCAGAACTAGACACCCATGGCTCCAGCCACACGCAGCGGAGATAAGCAGACATTTTTTAAAGCTTACTTTATCTAACCTACTTTAAACTCTTTCTTCAGGATAAGACAAATCACACCCTAAAAGTGCCCATTTCCCTCCACTGGTTAGAAAGGGACTCTAGCCAAAAAGCCTGATGAATCTTTCACTAAAAGTCCGAGGCTGAATGCTACAACTGTTCCTCTGCCAAGTAATACACAGAGACAAAATTAAATCAGTGGAACTACTTCTGGGTAAGTTTTTGAAGGATTTAACCCAAACTTTTAAAAGTCTGAGTGTTGGTTTTGAGTTCACACGTATTTAGATATCTCTGAACAAACACGCAAATATCTATGCCATGTTACTACACAGCCTTTGGATTTTCCCTAAAAGCTTGCTCATTTACCGTAAGCCTGCATAAATATTAGGAAAAACATCAACTCTAAGGTTCAATTATGTGACTGAAGAGTTAAAACAGAATTCTATGTATACCAGATTTAGTGTTACAGATGTTTTAATGTTTAAGATGCTTCAATTTAATATTGATAATCTTCTTAATGCATAAATACTTGTTTGGATGTATCAGTCAAGATTATTAGAAACGTTGCCAATCAAGAGGAATGCCAATTAGAACAGAACTCTCTGTTCTAAGAACTTGTTCTTTTTCCTGAAGGTTATGAGCTTCAATATCAACCTATGAATTACCAGCGATGAGCACAGATATCCTCAGATTGTCTGAAGAACAGTTTCCCTACCACAGCCATTCTCATGACTGAGTGATACTACATTGTAGCATGGTAAAAAAAACGATCAGTCCAGACCAAAGTCCATAATATTATGCTGTCCATTAGTCCTGGGGAAAAAGAATTTGATGTAGAGCAAGACTTTCTCATTGGGTTTACTGTTTTAATAAAATTATCAGCTGCTTGACTGCAGAAAAGAAGTACCAGGCTTGAGTAGGTAATAGCAACTGAGAGAACTTTCATTATTACAAGAAAATAGAAAGATAGAAAAAGCAGTGAGGCAGAGGTCCAAATTTGGAAAGAACAAAATGCATGAAGAAAGAAAGGGAGGCAAGTGGCAGATGCATTGAGCAAGCACAGCTGAATCAAAGAACTGCCAGTGACTGTGAGGAGCTACAGAGTAAGAGCAGGAAATGGCGCAGCATGAAACTGGCTGTCCATGAGACAGCTGAACAACATTAGCTGAAAGTCACAAGCAAAAGCAAAGTCTGCAAGGGAGAATGAGCAAGTATTGATGGCAAAAGATGAGGTAGGGTGAGAGCAGGACACGGGACAGCTTTCATTATTAGGCTTGCTTCCGCCCCTGAAACACAGAACATGTACCAGGACTAATGAAACAAAAGCCGTGCAAGCAATGTCTAGTAAAATGATAATTTATCACTACTCACAATTTATCTGTTGATTCACATGTTCTTTAGCATAAGAAGTTTGTTCTAGCTGGAAAACTAAGAAGAAAATAAACACTTTTTCATATGTATAGATATATATGTATGAATTGAGCTGTGAAACAAATGTTATGTTGTGCAGCATTAATTGCACAAACACTGATTAACAAAGATTTTAACAAAATATCTAAATAGCAATTCTACTATTAAATAGCTGTTAGTATCCCTCTCCATAACCTCACAGTTAACAAAGCTTTATGCAGGCAAACATCAAAACCTTAATATTATACATCTATTTGAAGTTACTATAACTGTTTAAAGCAGGAAACATCACTATAGGTACTGCATTAGTAATTATTAATTTAAAAATATATGATAATGACCTACCAAACTCGAGCAGAAGTTTGTCTAAGTTGTTCAAAAGCCTGTCACTCATTGTGTAAACTAAAAAAGAAAAACGTAATTCAAGGATTTACACAGTCAAATGTTTTATTGATACAATAAACAAATCAAAATTGCAACAAAATACCATGCATTTTAAGATAAAAGGGAGAAAAAAAGTTTTAACTGTATTTGAATTAGTATCTAAATCACTTTAATGGAACCAAATTTCTCATTAATGGTGCTAATGGAGTCACTGGAAGTCTAAATCACAGTTAGGAAAAAAGAAGATGTATCATTTAGGTAAAGCTTTGTTCCTGGAGCTGCTCTATCTTTGAGAAGCTTACTGTTCTCAGAAGGCATGAAGAATGCAAGAAAAGATGCTTGTGTACAAAATGTGCAGCCTCTACCCCAGCTGGTTTACTAAGCCTATCCACTGCAATGCTGGTAATGGAAAAGCTACTTACCCATTCTGTACACTCCTCCCATAGAAACTGCAGAGTACATTTAAATCAGAAAGTATATGCATAAGTGTAATTAAAGACAGACCTCATATACAATGGAAAGCAGATTACTACACATCCATTCTTCTGTTAGTGAAGTGCTGCTACGTGCAGAAATTCAGTTATGAGTTTCTAAACAGTTTGGGATTCATGTAGTCTTCTAAAAACGACGCAATCACCATTTTATCACAACATACTGAATACAGGTAGTTAGCTCAGATATACTTAACGTTAAGCACAATTATCTGATACTTAACTGTCCCACAATGGCTTCCCCATACCCTTCGTACTGTGTAAAAAGTAAAGCCACAACAAATTGGTGATGAGGATGAGATCCTAATCCAGGATAAAGCGGAATAGAAAACAACTGCAGAATTTAACTAAAGTGGCATTAAGGCTACATACTGCAGCACTGAGACTGTGGAAACGGGAGGGGGTGGGGGAGCATTTAAAATGCTGGATGTTTGACAGAAATGAATTTGCCTAATAGTTAAGTGAGGATCAGAACACCTAATCCAAGTGACTGGATTAGCATAGGCTGTGACAGAAAAAAACTCTGAGAAAGAGATAATAGTTTTACCAAATATATTTAAAAGCTTGGAACCCGAGTTGCTGGTGCCTGGAAACACTGAAGATAGCAATCAAAACATTTTTTTAAAATACTAAGAAAAATACTACCCCAAGCCACAGGTCAATGCAGAATGTTTTTGTTTTCACATGATGTGGAAAAAAAAAAATCCTAAGTAATTCCTTTGGATGTAAAAATTAGTCTGTAGCATGTATTAAAAATCTGTTCTCTAGAAAGTTTAACAATGTTCATTAGTTTTTTTCCTGGCAGTTCCCATAAAAACTGCAAGACATTGGGGCGTAAATAGATGAATGCAAAAAAAAATGCACAAACATTAAACAGCAAAGAATTCCTGTTCATTGGTTTACAAATCACAAGACGAAGTCCACCAATAGAGCAGACTGTACAGCAGTGTATTATTAAGATACATGCTATTTATTCTATCATCTAGCTAGTCACTAGACAGTTACAATTATTTTTATCTTTTGAATGCTTTTGTAAGAGAGAAACAGAACTAAAACGAGTGTTTAATGGGATTTTTTTCTGTAATTTTATAATACAATTTATGTAAAGGGTAAAGTTGCAGAAAATGGCACTGCTTCTGAAAGCATGCATATGTAAAATACCTGCTATTCTGGACTTTGTTAAAATGAAGTAACATAACTGCAAATGACAAATGCTATTCTGCGTTGTGAATTAAGAGGAAACCTCTGTCACAGATAGAAAGGTCTAAGAGATTCAATTGCACTGGTAATCTATAGGATGTTTGTAGATTTTAAAAACAGTGGTTAACACCAGCCTGAAACAAAAGACATTAAATTTTGGTCAACTGATGACTTCCAGGATATGACTGCAGTAAAGACCGATTCTGGGTCTTACTGGAGAAAAGTAGCATCGAACCACTAGCTACTCTGGATGACAAATTCAGGAGATGTTCTCATATGGGGCTGTTATATCTGTTAAGCACTTAAGTAAGCAGGAGGATGGCTCCATCAGCTTGTGCTACTGCGAAAATGAAGCACTTATTAGGATATGTCGTGGTGTTTATTTTCCAAACAAATCGTAAATCAAAACCTGTCGCTGATGTACTATATTTCACAGGTTGTTGTAATTAAATTGATAGCTTTGGTAGGAATACATTTGTCTTTTTTCTGTATTTTAATGTTAAAGACAAACACGTAAGACAGCAATGGGTAAAACAGCTTCAAACAGCATATTCTTTCTAATGGTGCTATTCAGAACGCTGCCAGAAGAAAAATATTATTATGCGTCTAGCATTTTTGTACCGCATTAATAAATGTAATCAGACGGAATTCAATAGTGGCAATAAAGTTTCATGTACTACAGGATTGCACCGAGTGCAGAAACCACAAACAAACTGCCTGATGGAGTCTCTAGCCATTATCATAATACTGACATTAACGCCACTTCCCACAGTGGAGTTACAGCAGTAGCTTCATATCCCATCTGGCAACGGCCGTTTCTGGGTTCTTCATTAAAAGGTGAAAAATACCCATTATCTATGAGGTAAACTTCACCCTTAAAATTAAACGCTCAATTTCACCCGTTATCAGCTGTGCAACAGTATCAATTTCCGTTGGCTTTATGGAAATAATTTTCATTCCAGCAGGGCTCTTCTGAGAGCAGACTCTATTTCTCCTGAACTGTTCATTACTGTTTAAGACTCCAATAAGTGACTGGTTACTTGATTCTCCTTGAAATTTCCTAAGAGTTCACACTTCTAATTTTTTATCTCTGTTAAAAAAAACAACACACACACAAAAAAAACCCACCCTGCACCTCTCATCTCCTCTGCCCCTCTTCTGCAGGGTTTTGGGAACCCTGTGAGGAGACGTGATCCCTGCATTCAAGTCGAGGACGTGCCACCTTTTTCAAAACCCGCTGCTGTTTTCACCGTTTCTAACGACACCACAGCCCTTTCCTGACTGGTGCCAATTCTAGTTACTTCGTCTAAGTTAACGTAATTGTAGGGCTCTTCATTTATGAAGTCCCTGTTTCTAGCACTTGTGTTTTACAGCACGTTGCCACCGTGCATAATGTACGGTGCCTTCATTACGGGCTACCGCCGTGCCTGTCGAGTCCCCACACAGTCAAATATCTCCCGGATTGCCACATTTTACTTCGTCGGGCACATACCAAACAAAAGGATATCGCTGCAGATTATTCCCTAAACTCCTCGAATTTAAAAATTAAAGCGATTTTTGTCAAAACGGTAGGAGAAAAGAAAAAACCATCCTGTGGGACACCAACGGGGCTTCGGATGAGCGCCACAAAATGGCGGCGTAAGAGAAGGGGAGTGGGTCCCCCCGCTCGCGAAGAGGGGTGACGGGGCCAGGGCGGCCCCCCCAGCATTTTAGGGGTCCATCAACACTAGGAAAGTGACCAGGACGTGGTAGCCCTGCACCGTCTGAGACGCTGCCAGAAGGGGAAGGCGAGGAGAGCCACAACAATTCTCCAGACCCCCACCAAGGGCCTTCAGCCGCGGGGTCCCTTAGCTTCGCTCCCGCTGTCCCGGAGGGGAACAGGGGCGGCCCAGAGCCGCTGCCAACCTACCCCGAGATGAGCCCCCGCAGCCCGGCGAAGGGCCCGCTCCAGCCCCCGCCGGGGCCGAGCACCGCCTCGTCGCTCTCCCTCACCGCCGGCGGCGGCCTCAGCCAGGCGGGAAAATGGCCCGGCAGCCCCCAGCGCCCCTGGGCGGGCGGAGTGCAGAGGCGGCGGGGAGCCGGCAGGAGGGTGCGGGAGCCGGGCTGGAGTAACGGCCTCCTGCGTGGGGGAACGGGGCACCCCGGCCCCGTAGAACGGTGCAGAGGGGGCGGCAGGCTGTCACCTCCCCGCCGCTGCCGCCTGGCCGCCCTCCTTGCCGGGGGTGGCCGGGGCTGGCCCCGCCGGGCTTTCCGCTGGGAAACCTAGAGGAGATTCACCTGCCGGGAGAAGGGGGCTGAGGCCATTTTGCGAGCGGGGTCAACAAGCAGCGCCCGGCGGGGCCCCGTCGCCGGGGGCCGCTCGCAGCCCTCCGCTCCCTCGGGGGCATATCAGCGGGGTGCGCGTCCCGTGTGTCGTCCGCCTCCCCCCCCCCCAAAAAAAAAACCCCACCCGTAACAGTGAGAGTTATGAGGGAAAGATCAACATTTCCCAGGGCTTCGGGGCAGAGGGCCGAGCCAGCGGCGCTGAAAAGCGATGAGGATGCTCCATCTACCGGGGAGAGCGGGGAGGCGGGCGGCCGCCGCCGGGAGAGGAAGGCAGAGCCGCTGGAACGGGGCATCTCCTGGGGTGGGTGTTAAACACCCCCCCACACACCCCGGCGTGTAACACGAAAAGAAGAGACTGCAGCCCGTAACTTGCTTTATCCACCCGCCGGCTCCCACGCGTGTCGCTGACCCGGCCGGGGGTGGCGCAAGGTGGTGCAGCCTTTGCATGCACCCGCCGTCCCTCCACCCCCACCCCGCACCTCACGCCTTAAAGGAGCGGCCCAGCCCTCCCCACGGTTTGGTTTATAAAACCCGTTATAAAGTGTCACCCTTCGCACCCCGGCACATTGCCGGGCAATGTCCCCCCCCAGCCCCGGCAGCTCCGGGGGCGCCGGGCAGCATCGCCGCCCGCCTCGGCAGCACGGGCGGCCCTCACAAAATCTCTTATTTTATTTATTGCTGTGCAGCATTACAAGGCAAAAACGCATAGCCCGAGCACGGGAGGAGCTAGAACGTGATTGTTCCCTCCAAACTGCGGTGGCAAGGGGGTTGGGTTGGTTTTTTTTTTCCTCCCTGTTGAGATTACTGGGGCAGAAGATGGATTTAAGACTATCGATAAGTAAAGGAAAATAAAATAGGTTCCGGCGGGAACACAGGGGGGGGGGGAAGACATCAGCATGGCTGATGGAAGAAGAAAGGACAGGGAAAATAGAAACAGGGCAGGAGAAACGAGCAGAAAATTATTTCTGCCACCCGCGGCACGGGTGTCGGTCAGATGCGACGCTGCTTTCAGAAGAGTCAATTCAACCAACAAGAAACGCAGCTTCAAAGAGAAATAGCTGACCTACCTGCCTTCAGGTCAGAGATGAAGGAGGGGAAAAAAAAGAGAGAGAGAGAAGTGGAAAACGGCATGTTCTTTTGGAAGCCATATGTCTGCGGCCTCTGCTCCGCGCAGCCCGCTGGCGGCGAGGCTCCGTCCTTTCCTACAGCATCTCCGTGCTGCTCCCGCCACACACCTTATCTCCCTGCCTGTCCCGGAGGGCGATAGCCGCCTCCCTGCCCGGCTCCCCAGGGACACTTTAATGCCTAGATGCCCCTGGGGCCTCCGCCATTGCTGCTTTGCCCCCGGTCTTCCCAAATCGTTAAATAAAACCCAAGGAGAAATCGCTTCAAAGCTTTGTCCTGCCTTAAGCAATGCTCTTAAAGACCCCGCAAACTTCTAGAAATAGGAATTTAACAGCAGAGTAGCAGATAACGTCAGTGATGCTCATTAACATCTCCCGGTGTCCCGGTAATTTAAACAGCGATGTCAAGGGAGGCTGAGGTTCCCACAGGTCCAGGGACCCGACCTCACCCGGAAGGTTGTCAGTCATTTCAACCGGCTTTGGATAAAGCCAGCGGGGACTTCCCGGTTAATGCCCTCTTGGGACTGTCAAAAGCTGGTCCCCACTGGGGCTTTTCAGGGGCCGGGAGCTCTTTTAGCCCATTTATTTTATTGCAAGGACTCCCGTCCCGTGGTTGTCGCTCTGGACCCACCAAAAAATGGTTTCTGAAGTTGCAGAAAGGAGGGCTGTGTGTCCCGCTGGTTCCGCCTTGTTTGTTTTGCCTTGCTTCCGAATAGCGTCCCTAAAAAAAAAAAAAAAAAAAAAAAAAAAAAAAAAACCCCAACCAAAAACACCAAAAAAAAAAAAGAAAAAAAAA
>VUYV01000120.1:1869570-1880171 GCA_008711295.1 Anarhynchus alexandrinus
AAAAAAAAAAAGTAAAAAACAACCACTTTCATTACCGGCCGGCAAGCAGGGAGGAGTCTCTCATAGTAGCATCTCTGATGAGTGATGAATGGGGTTGCATTCCTCGGAAGAGGTATGGTCAATTCAGGGCTCAGAAAGTGCTCCCAGACCGCCTCCCCCCACCCCGGCCCATCACCCTGTTAGCGGGGAGCCCCTACGCTGCCTCTCGGTGGGCTCCGCTTTCTCCGTGCCCCTCTCCTTCATTTTTGGCGGGCTCCTCCAGCTGATGGAGAGGACAAAGAAACTGGGGACATTCCCCTCAAAGAGGACGGGGCACCCTGTGCCCCCAGCCGCACCAGTTTGGGAAGACGTCTAGAGACACCCCTGCCAAATCCCCCCGGAGAAAGCAGTCCTTGAGCCTCCCCTGGCTGTCCTCCCGCAGAGGGGGAGAGGCCGGTACCTAAACTCGCACAGGGGTGTAAGGACCGGCGGGAAATGGGGTTCCCGCAGTATTTGGGAGACACGGAGGGGTGGCGATCACAGCTGGAGAGGTGGCAAGGACAGGATAAACGTGTCCTAAACAGGTGCCTTTCTTCTCAACCTCAATAACCAGCTCAGAAAGGCGGTGAGCAGGTAACGCGGACAGGCTGAAGTACTGGCCCTTAAAGCTCGGCAAGGTTTAGGGACCTCCTGCCTGTTATCTAGATCGGAAGAGNAAAAAAAAAAAAAAAAGAAAAAAAGAAGAGGCATCGCAATTTCTCGGGGTAAGGGACGGACGAGCTCTGGAATAAACTTGCTCCTTGAAGCAGCACTGCGAACTCCAGAGCCCAGGCAGATGACCACCTTCAGCGGTGGCCCTTAATCCTGTTTGCAAGCCCGGGGTGCTGACAAGGAGCTGGACCAGGAGCTGGACTGGCCTGGTCCTGATGCTGGCGACTCCCACAGGGCACCCAAAGCTGCGGAGGAGCTCCCTCCCTATAAACCAGGGACCCCAATTCCCGAGCAGCCCTCATCCGCAGAGAGCAATCTCCTGTAAGGGCTGAAGTCCAGCTCAGCGCCAGTGCCCAGACCAGCCGTGACAGTGTTTCTCCCGGACTCAGCCCTGTACGTTCATCCCCAGAAGCATTTAGGCACTACGCTATCTCAGGGTGTCTAATCCAGGTTCTTCAACCTCCCCCAAACACGCGAGTTGTCCCCATTCCTGCTTTCTGTTAAATAAGTGTTTTCGTGACAGCCCTCGTCCCCATCCTGGGAGAAGACGTAATATTTAAAGGAGGTTTTTTTTACATTTCCATAGGCACGAAATAGTTTTCCACACGAATAGTTTTTCTGCTCTCATTTACCCGCCTCCCATGGGAAGGGAGCCGCAAGAATGCCTTCTTTTCCCAAAGGACCACTTCCCATGGGGAAAAAAAGAAAAAAAAAAAAAGAAGGTAAAAAACGGTAAAAAAAATAGGTGTTTTTTTTTTAAAAAAAAAGAAGCGCTTATGGGGGCCGGGGGGGCCGGGACACACCACCTGAATGGTCAAAAACTTCTGGATTTATTTGAATACTTTGGGGTTTTCTTTGCTTGCTTTTGTTGGAATTTTCAGTGAAAACCCTGGTGGAACTCAGGGACTTTAAGCAGAGTGAAGATTTTATGTGAATACAACCCAGTTTAAAAGGAGATTTGGTGGTGTGTGTATTTACCTGCAGGTAAAGGCAGCAGCCAAACAAATCCCGGTGAACTGGGCACTTTAAAACGAAGCTTATAGGTACACCCTGAAGAAAATTAAAGATAAATCTTGGGTGGTAGATCTTTTTTTGCCTGCAGCCCTGGCCTCGACCAGGGCCCTGTACGAGGAAGATCTTTCCTTACCAGTCTCAAAATAATTCAGGTTTTTGAGTTTTCGGTGCTTCTTTATTCTAACATCAAATATACCAGCCACGGTCTGATACTTCGTATTACAGGTAACTTAAATAATACGCCGAAGGACAAAGATTTATTGAGAGTGGAGAGTGGGTGAACATCTTTGTCGGTCCGACAGCATTTTAGGGACTCTTAGGTGCTTTCTTCGGTTTTCAGTAATTTAAGTGAGGATCCAACCTGCACACTCTCCCTAATATTAAGCAGATTACAGTTTTAAACACAACTCTTTCTAGTAAGAAATGACGCGATTGATAGATGCCATTTCAACAGTTGTACCACTCTTAAAAATAAAAAGGCAAGCACACAAAACACATCGAAACAGGGGTCGTTTCCCTACCAAGCACCCCCCACCCACACCATCCTGAGCTTGAGGACCTCCCTCCCCCAAAGCTCCCGGGTTACTCGGTGGGAAACGCTCCCGAAAGCCCCGGACCCGGTCTCCCGGAGGGGCTGACATTTTCAGTAACCTTTTCTATAAGCGACAGCGGGCACTCTCCTCCGCCTGAGCATCCCTCCTCCTCCGGCGGCACGGGATGAGCCGGGGGAGCCGCGCTGAGGGCAGGCAGCCGCGCCGCTCCCCGGTGCCCGCTCCAGCCCTGACCCGACCCGGAGCCTTCCCCGGCACCAGGGCGGGTCGTGCCGCTACCGATCCAAGGCCAAAAAATCCCGGCTGATTTCCCAGGTACCCGCCCGAGGCACTGCCTGCACTGCGGTTCTCTCAGCCAGCGCTGCAGCCTGGGTTAGCATCACTTCATGAACTCCCACATCTCCGGCAATCCTACCGAGACCTATAAAGTAGGGCTTCTCGTTCCCGGGGGTATTTTTTTTTTTTTAGTGCGATACTTGACGCCAATCAAAGGTTTTAAAAATGTATTCGCACCTTTGCTGCATTTGGAAACTCCGCCTAGATAAATAATCCCCAGGGGCTGCGATTCTGGGACCCAGGGTAGCTGATAACTGCTGATATGAGGATGTATAGATACGTTGCTCAGCATATTTTTGCTTTAAGGCCCTGGAGAGGGATGCCAGCGAGCACACCGTGTCGATGCAGGCCGTCGGTATGATATGGGTTGCTGGCAGTATTTTTGATAAATATTTTTTAGTGTGCGGTTTTATTCCTCGTTCTCCGGTGGGTTCATCTCTGCAGGGATAACTCCTCACGCTACCTGTAGCAAGGGGCAGAGCCGTGACCTAAATTAAGGTAGTTATCATTGCCGGCTATTAATGTCACGAGTATTGTCCCTATTGTACGGGGGAAAAAAGAATTTTAAAAAGAGGAAAAAAAGGAGAAACGAAGCGGACACGCCCGAGCGCACACCCAGGCTGGCAGGCAGCTCTAATGAGACACAGGGGCTGAGTCAGGAGCCGGAGCACCCCAGGACCCTGCGCTTTCCCGGGTCTCTCTCCTGGAGGTGGCACCGGGTCCCACGGGGGTGGGGGTTGCTCCTGGGGTCCTCGGCCGCGCTTCGGAGGCAAAGCTGGGCCCGGCCCCGGCGGTAAAGCTCATCCGAAGCGACGGGACGGGGGGGGGGGGNGGGGGGGGCAAACCTGCCGGGGTCCCGGCCACGGATAAAACGCCCGAGGGGGTGGGAGAGGGACGGCGGGGCCCTCTCGGAGCTGGTATCTCTCTCTCGGCGCTGGTGGCACAGAGCAAGGAGCCGCCGGGTCCTTCCCCAGCCGGTTCCCCCCTGACTGTGCCACTTCCCAAATACAGACCCCAGGATTCACAACTGGAGAGGGCGCAGAGCCGCTGGGGCTGGGCTGATTTTCCCCCTCGGGTGACCCTTTAAATGGTTAACATAGGGTTCCTGGGTCCATTTCGGTGTTGGCTTTTCTTTTTCCCCCTCTCCCCTCCCAGCAGGGCTGCCAGCATCTCCCCATCCGGGCCGGTTTCTGGGGAACAAAGGCTGGGGACCTCGGGGACAGCCCCCTCGCCCCTGCGAGCTGCTCTCGCTGCTCTTAATGAGGATACATTTCTTTAGCCTACAGTCCTGGCTTTCATTATGGAGCCTGTCTCGCTCTGTTCATGGTCATTAGGCTGCAGCCCAGTAACTCCCTCGCCAGATCATGTGCATGGTTTTTTTTNAAAAAAAGGAAAAAGAAAGACCTACAGTAATATTAGTAATCATTATCATCATCATCATCTGGCCGGTCTAAATTAGCTACCCATTCACACAGGCTTTCCACCCTTCCACCTCTCGCACAGCAGAGGTTTTTTCCATCAGCCCCCGTCCCGGGATGATTTCGGGGGCTGCTGGCCGACCCTCGAGGTTGCCCGGCGCCGCGGAGGTCGCCGCCTTCTCACCCGCTCGCAGGGGAAGCCCGATGCTCATACCGAGGAGGTTTGGGGCTTTTTTTGAATCCCTGTCCGAAAAGGTTATTTGGGATCTTTCAATGAGCTGCTCAAATGACTGTTTTTCCCTGGCGGAGAGGACAGATATGGGCTGGAAAGGGACTCTCCCTCAGCAATATTTATATTTTCCTCTTCTCTGATTTTTTTCTTCCCGTTTTTTTTTTTCCTAATCTGATGGGCAAATCAAACCTGGGTCTGTAAAATGGAGCCGAAGAGTCTCCCCTTTTATTTTTTAAGTTTCTGTGGAGTGTCTCTGAACTCGTGAGTTTTGTGTGTGCTTTTATGTCTCCCCAGCTCTGTCGGGTTTTATGAAAATGAGCAGTATTGAAAGCTTTTCCATCCCGCTAGCTGTGAGCCTCACATAAATGATGTAAATGGCTCGAAGGGTTTTTTTCAAGTGAACTGTGTAGATCTGTGAAAATAATATCAGGGTTTTCCGTCAGAATGAGCTTAGCACTGTACTGAGGCGTACCATAATCTGACCCGACACCTCCGACCATCTGCGCTATCTATCTGCCTTCTGATTTACCAAATCTTCACAAGCAAAAGACAAATTGTACTTGATACTAAAGAAAAGACGGCGAGCCCCAGTCCAGCTCCATTTCTGCGGAGAAATGATTGGAGAAAATGTAAATCTGTTTAATTTCGGTCGGGCAACTAGCAAAGGAGCTTTCTTAAAGAAGGAAAGAAAGGAAATAAAAAAAAAAAAGACAAACAATAAGAAAAAATCAAAGAAGAAAAGAGGAAGGGGAAAGAGACAACAACAAGATATCAAATTAAGAAGGCATTTCTTTGACAAGCGTTCTAGAAAAAAAAAAAAGCATTGCAAACAGCAGAGGAGAGAACATATTGAGCTTAATTCAAAATATATGCTGCCTTTCCGAGAATGGTCACTAACGTTCCCGGAAAGAAATTGCCACTGAGCAGCTATGTGTAGAATAAAGAGTGGCTTCTTGATATCTAACACCCCCTCCCGCCCCCCCCCCTTCTCTCCAGAAAACAAATCGTATCCTCAGAGCTCAGAAAGTGATTCCATTCCTGCCCCGAGACGGCTGGAGGTTGCCCCGCTCCTCCGAAGGGGCAACCGGGCGCCCACCTCGCCCCCAGCCCAGCGGTCGCTCGCTCGGGGTACGGGAGGAGGGTGGGGTGCGGGGGTGAGTAGGGGTGGGAGGAAACCCGCGGGGAATGATTACTACTAGGTGATCAATATTTCAAAAGATTCCTGAAATCTGCTTTAAGTCGCTGTCCTGACCTACGAATGACTTCTCACTCCCCGCGACTATTCTCGGCGTCTATTCAGGGCCATTCAGCCGAAAACAATAAGGTTTTAAATGTTAAAAAAAAAAAAATTATAAAGCTTTAGTTGAACGGAGAAGGGCGCTGAGCTCTTTGCAGATAATTCCTCGTTTTAACAGAGATGGGAAGTGACCTACAGGGGGAAGGGGGAGAGTTTTTCCTAAATCTCGGCTCTCCTTGCGGTCCTGCCGCTGCATCCATTGTCACTGACACTCCCAGCATCACTGTCACCGTTATGCAGCCGGTTTTTATCTGATTCCTCAGCCCTGCCTTATCCCCCTCCCCGACCCGGGGCGCGACGAGCTCTGTGCGTGCAGCACCGGCCCGGACCCCACAGCTTTACCGGGGAGGGTGTGGGGGGGTCCCGGCCATCCCATCGCTGGGGCCGCTCCCTCCAACTTTCCAGCAGCAAACAGCAGCGGGTGTCCCCCTTCCCCCCCCATTCTCCACCTTGCAGCCTGCCGTTCCCGGGGCGGGTGACACGCTCTGCCCCTGCCCGGAGCGGTGGGGTCGCGGCTCCCTGGGAGCGGGACGGGACGGTGGCCCTGGGGAGCAGGGCGGGGAGCAGGGGATGGCGAGGGGGGGGAGCCGGGGCGGGGAGGTGCTGCCGGCCGGCGGCGCGGGGCTTTCCGCCGTGATTGGCAGCGGCTGACAGTGAGTGGCAGCCCCGCCATGGAAACCCGGGAGCCAATCTGCCGAGCCCGGCAGCAAATCAGCCGCTCCCGCAGCAGCGCGGCGGCGGCGCGGAGCTGGGCTTGTGCCTTTTCTTTTTTTCCCTTTTTTTTCCTCTCCTTTTTTTTTTCCCTTTTTTTTTTCCCCCCCCTTCNGCCGCTGCCCGCTTCCCCGCCGCGGGGGTGTGCGCGGCGGCGGCGGGCATCGCCGGGGGTGCGCGGAGCGCGGAGCGGAGCCCGGCGCCGCCTCCATGTTCCAGCTGCCCATCCTCAATTTCAGCCCGCAGCAGGTGGCCGGGGTATGCGAGACCCTGGAGGAGAGCGGGGACATCGAGCGCCTGGGGCGCTTCCTCTGGTCCCTGCCCGTGGCCCCCGCGGCCTGCGAGGCCCTCAACAAGAACGAGTCGGTGCTGAGAGCCCGGGCCATCGTGGCCTTCCACACGGGGAACTACCGGGAGCTCTACCACATTCTGGAGAACCACAAGTTCACCAAGGAGTCCCACGCCAAACTGCAAGCCCTCTGGCTGGAAGCGCACTACCAGGAGGCGGAGAAGCTGCGGGGCCGACCCCTGGGGCCGGTGGACAAGTACCGGGTGAGGAAGAAGTTCCCGCTGCCCCGCACCATCTGGGACGGCGAGCAGAAGACACATTGCTTCAAGGAGCGGACGAGGCATTTGCTGCGGGAGTGGTACCTGCAGGACCCTTACCCCAACCCCAGCAAAAAGCGGGAACTGGCTCAGGCCACGGGACTTACCCCCACGCAAGTGGGCAACTGGTTCAAAAACCGCAGGCAAAGGGACAGGGCAGCAGCCGCTAAGAACAGGTAAGGTGCTGCCCGTCCCGTCGGGGCACAGGCCGGCCGAGGCCGGGGGACGGCGGGGGCCGGTGCGAGAGGGCCGGTGGAGGCAGCGCGGCCCCGGTGCTGCCGTCAGCCCCGCCTCGGGGAACGGGGAAACCAGCCCGGGAAGTTTCTCCCCGGGAAATCTAGAGAGCTAAAGAGGGAGCAGCGGGAAAAACAGGCGGCTTATTTATTTATTTATTTATTTTGAATAGGGGAGGGTCTCCGCCTGGGCTCCCCCTTGGCCGCTCTTCGGAGCGGTAGAGGGATAGAGAGAGCCCGGGCAGGGCGGCTGGCGAAGCTGCCGTGGCCCCGGCAGGACCTGGCGGCAGAAGGGCCGTATTAGGCGGCCAAGCGGAGAGAAACACCCCCTCCCCGCTTCAAAGTTTTGCCCGGCTATATAGATAGCTATTGCCTACTACTACACCTGGAGCGGAGCCCGCAATGCCCCTCTGCGGGCCCTGCTCGTTTGCAGAGAGCCGCCTTGCCCGAAACCTCCGCCGGCGCCAGCCAGGAGCGTTTCTTGGGATAATTTCCTTATTCATCTCCTCCTCTCCTTTTCTTTTTTTCATCTTAAAGAACAAAATCGCGGCTCTCAATGCGCGGTGTTACCCCGACACTAGCGGCACAAGCAGACACCCCGGGAAGCGGGGAAGGGAGCAGAATCCCCCGTTATCTCCTCTCCAGGAGCCCGGGGGGCGGGGGAGGTGTGGGGAGGTGGGGTGTCCACTTGTCACCCCGCAGTCCCGCCGGCCACTGCGCGCAGCCGGGCGGCCGCACGTCGGGGGAATGGGTGCTGTCACCCGCAGCCCCTTTTCCATGGGCTGAGAGGGGAGAAGTAAGGCCTGTTGGAGGGGGGGAACCGCCGCCCGGGCGATGCAGCAGGGAATGACCGACCCGTCGGAGGAGGGGAGAGGCTGCGGAGAAGGGGGAGAGCCGCCTCCCGCGTGTGCCGGCCGAGGAGCGGGGCTGGCCCTGGGGTGGGCACCCAGTTCTTCAGGCAGAGCCGGCAGACTGGGATAACTGGAAGTGGGGAGAGCGGCATGGGGGTGCCGATCGGGGCAGTGCCTTGGGGTGGGATGGGGGGGAAGGGAGAGTTGGGGGGCTGTCGGCGGGTCCCCGGGTCGCGGAGGGCCGGGCGGTGATGCTGTGTGTGCCGGTTCCTTTCAGGCTACAGCAGCAGGTCCTAACGCAGGGCTCGGTGCGCTCGCTGCAAGCGGAGGAGGAGAGCGGCGGGGAGGCGGTGGGGGCCGCCTCCAGCCCCGCAGCCAGCCTCTCCAGCAAAGCGGCCACCTCCGCCATCTCCATCACATCCAGCGACAGTGAATGTGACATCTGACACCACCGCCATGACAAACCGGGGGGGAGCGGGAGGTCCAGCTAACCGCTGCCTGCCTGCCTGCCTGCCTGCCCGCCTGCCTGTCGACACGGCCGGAGCGGCGGGGCTTGCAATCGCCCGGCCGCCGTCGCCAAACCCGGGGTACGGGGCGCTCCCCAGCCACACGCCGCCCGCCCGCGCCTCCCTGCCAGCCCCGCAGCGGACTGCATTAAAAAACGTGATAAAAATCGTTGTCGCCTTTATTTCGAAGGATTTGCAGAATTGATGCCTAAAAGAAAAGAAAAGAAAAGAAAGCCCACAAAATGTTAAAAAAGAAAAAAAAATATCACAAAACAACCGAATGCCAAGTTTCAAAATGTCTGAGCGCCTGCCCTTATCCCGCGGGGGTGTTTCATGTTGAAAAGACGCTGTTCTTTTGGTTGGGTTTTGCTTTACTTTAAAGGGTTTTTTTATATATATATATAATATGTTTATTTACTTATTTAAGGGAATGCTATGGTAGATTTTTTCTATTATTATTATTATTAATTATTATTATTTTTGGCTTGTTCTCTATGTGCACAGGTGACTTGTAGAGCATGTGCAGGACGAAACTGTATGAAGCAGCCTAAAACCATAATAAAATATTTGGTGAACGACCCTCGCATCTGCTTTGAAATGACGGTGTCGGTCTCAAGCTCGCCAGTTTACGCAGAGCAGATCTCCGAGGCCACGGGTATTTCAGCATCAGCTCGGCAAGAACCGAAATAGCCGAGTCCCCGGGACCGGGGGTAACGTCTTTGCAAGGCAGGGAGCCGGGAGAAACCGGGAGGAGCCGGGAGGATCCGGGAGGAGGCGAGGGTAGCGGGGCTGAGGCTGGCGGAGGATGCGGCTGCCCGGGGAAGGGAAGGAGAAGGCATTGCCGCAGCTTCTCCTCTCCTAAGGGCTGAGGCTTTTGGGATTATCGGCGGCGAATTTTCGGACAGGGACGAGGAAAAAGAAAAGAAAAAAAAAAAAAGGGAGGGAGAGGGGGGAAGAAAAATGGTTGGGACAGCCCAGCCAGGGAAACCAAGCTTCCTCCCGCACTGGGCAAACGCAAGGAGATGATGGGGAATTAACAGCCGTCCATGCCCGGAAAAGGGCCGGGTCGGGGGTGAAATAACCCCAAATCCCAGTCCCTGCGATGTGACAGGGGCTGTCCCCACCATCCGCCTCCCTCGCTTTGTTTTGCGGCAGTTTTGCTGGAGGAGACCAAACGCCAGGTCTGAGGAGCGCACTAAGCTTTTTCCCCCAGCAGAAGGATTTTATATTATACAATTTGACATTGATCTTTAAATCGCCTGAGCTGTGCTTTTTTTGTCTGCTCGGTCTCATCGCGTTTACTTCCCTGTCCTCAGAGAGATGCCTCCCCGGTAAGCTGATTGCTCGGCTCGTTTTATTTAGCAGGCGAAGCCTGGCGTGGGGGGCAGCCGGGCAGAGCTAACCCGCCCCGGCTGCGAGAAGTGCCCCAGCTCCAGCTCGGCTCCAGCTCCCTTGCAAAGGCACGGGGGCGACAAGGGCGGGGGTGTGGGGGCACAGGGGCCGTTTCAGCTCCGTGATAGCTTAATCCCGTCCTACTGCCTTTTATCGGGAGGTATATTCCCGTCTCGGCAGTGGCTTTTCCCCCTCCAATGCCTAAGTTTGCATTTAAAGCCTGAAAAGAGGTTGGCACCGCCGATGTCCAAATCTGCGTTTCACCCCCAATGCGGGTGCGGTGGTTTTCCCTACAGACCGTCACAGGGACGGGGCGGGGAGCAGGTATTTATTAGCTGCTTTTTAAGTCCATTTACAAGCAACTACTTCCCTGGCGGGGTGTATATAATTCAGGGCGTCGGGAGAGGCGAATAAGCTGTGTTTTGCGAGTGCGGGAGCAGCGGGTGGCGGGGGCGGGGAGCGGGGGCAGCGCGGGGGGTTTCCGGCTCCCTTTGGGGGGGACCCATCCGCGGGAGGGGCCAGAGCCCAGCTTGCACCCCAACCCTGCCCCAGGTTTGTTGCCTTTTAAACCCCATCGGGTTTGTCCCCGACAGAGCCGTGCGAGAGGAGCCCGTCTTTGCTGCTCAAAGCTCAAACGAGGTGGGGGTTGTGCTTTGGTTTTGGGGTCGGTGGGTTCGCTGGCGGGCAGCTCTTCCCATCCAGGAGTTTCGGGGTGGTTTTTTTTTGGGGGGGGGGGGGGGGGGAAGGGGATTTCCCCCCCAAAA
>VUYV01000120.1:1880182-1919175 GCA_008711295.1 Anarhynchus alexandrinus
GGGGGGGGGGAGCAAAAGCGGATTTCACCCCCAAAACGGAATCGGCTGAAACGCAGCGTGTTCTTTCTTTCCTTCCCCGGGAATCGGGGAAGCGGATTGCAATTTCTCCGTTGGCTTCTGCGGGCAGAGTAGGTAGCGCTTATTATTGCGGGGAATTAAAGCTTTCGAAAAGACGTATAGAGGGGTAGAGAATTATATGAACATACCCGCTCAGCTTCTGATAACGTGGAATTTCTAACTAAAAAAAGCTAGAATTTGGACGACAGGCAGCGAATGTTATATATTTCGACAAAGGGTTGAAGCGGTATGAAGGATGCTGGATCCCCCGAGTGGGCTGCGGAGGGACCCTCCCGCCGGTACTCCGTGCACCCAGCCGCAAATCAACCCCTTCCGAAACAGCGGCCGGGGAGGGGAGCGAAGCACGGAGCCACCCTGAGAAGAGCAGTCCCGGTCCCCGGTGGGGGAGGATCAGGAGAGCTGAGCATCTCCCAGCCCCGCTTCTTCACCGCCGGAGCTCCGCAGCGGCCGCCGGGCTGCGCCGGCCGCTTTTGGCTCTACCGATAAGACCCACGGAAGAAAAACGCTTTCCCCCCCCCCTTTTTTTTTTTCCCATTCTGCCCTTTCCCTTCCTGCATAGAAAGGGAATGCCCTTCCCCTGCCATCTTCAGCATTTTTTTTCTAAAGATCAGCCCAAGCCGTCGCCCTCCCGAGCCTTCGGCTGTTTTAAAAATATTAATAATAATAATCGGGGAAGAGGGGGGGAGCTTGTATTTACATTAAACAAAACGCTCAAAAAAGGGTCGCTAAAAAGTCTGCCTTGACCCCTCTCTCTCCGGTTTAACAAAGAAGGAAAATATTGTATCAAAAGTGAAGTGAATGGGGAGGGCGGGGAAGAGAAACAGCTTTTTCTCTATTCAGCTTGGGGGGGGGGGTGGAGATGTTTGAATATTTCCGTTTCTTTTGAGAAGCGGGGCAGCCCCGGGCAGGGCTGAATGGGAAAGTCTTGTAAGCGGGCTGGGAGGCTGTCAAACTGCTCAGAGTAATCACTGCTAATGAAGGGGTCTCCAGCCCTCCCTGGGACAAAGGATGCTTACGAGTGCTCGCCGGGGCTGAATAGCTAATAAGTTTGCAAGGGGGGAAAATGAGTGAGCTGTCCGTAAATTGATTTTGCAAGAGAAAAAAAAAAAAAAAAAAGGAAAGCAAAAGACTTGCAGGTTGGGGAGAGCCTGGCCCCGGTGCAGCTGGGGACAGAAGGCCCACTTATCCGGGGCGCATTGTCCCAGCCCCAGCACTGCAGAGGAGGGCTGCTGCTGTTTGCGGTGGAAACCGGTGTAGAGGGAGGGCTGGGGGATGCAGGAGCCTTGGAAAAGCCACACCGGCCTTTCCAGGCCAGGAGTGCTGCCCCAGCTGCTGCCTGGCACACACACACGGGTGCTGCATGCTGATCTTCGTGCTCCGGTTTGCATGAGCCTTGCGAAGCGCTCGTCCTGGTCCCGTCCCGCAGCCTGATCCCACAGAAGGGAGCGACTGTTCCCTAATTGTTCTGCCACTGCTTTTTGCCCTTTGTCTAACTACGGCATTTTCTTTGCAGGACAGAAAAAGGGTGGGTGTCTGGAAAGCTGTTGAATATTTCACTGCCACTGGCACCCCACTTGGCTGGGAAGGCTCTTTTACAAAGGGTCTCCTTTGGCTTGCTGGCCTGGGAGCTGGCTGGCATCAGAGGTTAGAAAGGTGGCTCAGTAAGCACCCTTGTGTGACAAGAAGACGGTGCATCTCATAGCTGGGAACACATGAGAGTGAACTGCATTTTGGACCTTTCATGCATCCAATTAAAGGCTTGGGAGGATCAGAGTCTATCGCAGATCCAGTTACCCCTGGCCGATGCAGGGGTAATACCGTGAGAGAGAGCGTAATACTCCCCAGCAGTGTCTGTACCTGCCTCTCAGCAACCCCAGGCACCGGCTTTTTTATATTAGTGTTATTTCTTTCTTTTTCAGCAGAAGATCCAAATGTATTTGCTGGAGGGGAGGATGGAGGTGTGGGAGGCCAAAGGGAAAGGACACTGTAGGGTGCAGAAGCTGCCACGCTTTGACCTGTCCTCTCTCCTGTCCCCTCCCCAAGGCCACCACACAGCCCCAGCACCCACAACGGAGCCTGAACCCTGGGCTGACCTTGGTGTGCTCCCCCCCGAGGGGGGCTTGGAGAGCGAGACCTAGCTGGGAATCCAGGGAAGGAACATGTCATCTTAGATCCCCCGAGGGACAGAGCACTTTGCACTCTATTGGCATTTATTCTCGGCACAGGGGTGATGGATAAAGCCCTCAGATTTCTGTTCCCTTCTGTTTCAGGACAGGCTGCGAGACTCCCAGCAAAGGGCCAGGAAACGGCTCCCCTCCCTTCACCACTTGCTACATTCAGTCTAAGCTCACCTAAAATGTAGAAATTGCCTGGAGAGCCCATTTTAATCCTGCTCCTGTCTGATCTATGACACGGACCTCTCTGGCACACACCTTCGCTGGAAGAAATATGGTTTGGAGGGTAGTTTTCAGCTTCAAACCTTATAAAAGCAAAGTGGCTGCACATATTTGCCCTCTCTGCCTCTTCCCAGAGATGGGAGAGAGGCACTGTGGCCCCACAACCCTCTGCACTTCATTAGTTGTCTCCATACACTTAGCAGAGCAGTTCCTGGTGCCACTCCATCCCACTAGAGTCAGCTCCGGGGCATCAGCCCTCACCACTGCTTCCACTGTTTCTGTCCCAGAAAGCCTAAAAATGGTGCCAATCACCCAGTGCTCTGCCCTCGCAGCCTCTTCTTGCACCATATAAAGTAAAACCCAAGGGGCTTTTCTTGCATCTTGGGATTGCCCCATAGCACTGAGCTAAGCCCACCTCTGTGGGCTTCCCCACTGTGACCCATGCATGTGGCATGGGTGGGAGGGGATCTGTGCCCTCCCCACGTATTGCTGGGGTCTTCTCTCTTGTGACGCCCCAGGAGGGGGCTTGGTGGGACCTCCAGGAGTCCCTCCCCACTGTGTCCATCCCAAGCTGAATAAAGATGGAGATGGTGTCGGACAAGACTGGGAGCTTACTCTCCCCAAAATCTGGATTTATAGGGACCCCGCCTCCAGCTCACCCTCAGACAACCAGAACAGCCTTGTCAGGAGGGTGTCCACATGGAGACACTCTCCCCAAACATGCCTTCAACCCAGCACAGACTCCTGCCTGGAAAATATCTGGCAGGGGTTTAGCTCTTTATTGTCACAGCAGAGACAAGGCTGTCATGGACAAGGCAGCCACTTTGCCGTGTCTGTGCTATTAAATGACAAGTCCTGGCATCGCTGCCCACTGGTAGGGGGCCCTGCTCTACGCTTTTCAGCCCTCTTGCCCTCCAAATAGAGTGGCTGTGTCCATACTGCTGATGGGGAAAGGCTCCTGTGCTAGCTATTGAGCTGTTCCCCAGGGACCATGTGGAACAGCTCCGCCTGGTCTGAGTCCCTGTGTCAGGAACTCTTCTAACGTTTTAATTGGATAAGTGATGAACCTCAGTGCCCTCATAAGTTTTAATGTGCAGATACAGCCAGACTAAATCACTTGAGACATCCCAAACAGCCTAAAGGATTTAGACACATCTCCTTATTTCCATTTAAAGCTGTTCCTCCTGGTAGTTTTTTTTTTGTCATTGTTATTTGCTAGTGGTCTGATATAAAGCAAAGATGTGAAAAGAGAGGTTATCATAACCTAGCGGTAGGAGCAGAAAGGGAGTATCCATTTGTCCTGAGCACCCATGCCTTATTTGCACTACTCTCAGAAGTCCAATCCCTTAGAAAACTTCACACCAGCTGAATGCAGGTTTCGGAGAGGAGCCTGCAGGAGATACACAGCCACTGCTGAAATCTGCATCTGCATCCACACACACAGGTATTGATCAGCAGAACAAGCTTCTCAGCCTTTATTCAATAACTCCATAGTAACCTGCAATGACACACTATTTGGGGCTTCACTAGGACAAGTGGGCAGTTTTATTCTAGCACTACCCTCTCTTTTTCAAGACCCATTGATTTCAATGGAGAGTTCTGCAACAGGAGTGCAGGACATGATTTTTTTCAGCTGGAAGATTTTTGTTGTGTTGAATCTTATTTCAATAACCTTTAGTGGCTCCATCCAGAACAAAGACACATCATTCCTCCCAATTTCACCTACAGAAATACGGGTGCGTCTTGAAATTCTTGAAATGCTTTCATCCCACATAGTTGTAATACCAAGGTAGCCGAGGACAGCATCACAGCTCTTCTGCTGGAACATCATGTTGTAGGATAATTCCCCATTAAATGTACAGTGAAGACCGCCACACATAGGGACACCCAGGTCCAGTGTTCTTCAGGCACTTCAGAGAAACACAAGGACATGCAACTCTTCTTCACAGAGCAAACCGCTATGTCTATAAGCCGGGGAAAAAAGCCTTCTCGTTAACATCTCTATCAGGACATTTATACTGGAAACTGCTTTTCAAGCCAGGTTGTTTCTTAAGTCAATTTGAAGGCTTTGGGGGTTGTTCTTCAAAATTACCTTGGTTTGCAATCACTTTCTCATGCACCTGTTCCTGTGCAGGTCAGCAGTGGGGACAGATGTCCCCAAAGCTGACATGAAGGAGGTTGATCTCCACAGACTGCCAGCACGGTCAGTGGGAGAGAGAAGTTCTCAGGTAGGTGACTCGGAGCACCTAATCCCACTCTAGTTACGCTGGCGCAGTAATCCAGCACCGTCAATCTGGCTCTGTTGCCCAGAGAGACCGTTCCACCCTCCTCCCCCTCCATCCTTAGCAGCAAGAAGATCTAGGCAGTTTTAACCAAGATCAGCTCTCTAATCAAGTTCACCGTCTGCAAAAGCTTGTCTCTGCCTATTGACCGCAGAGGTAGATGAGACTCCTGAGGCCAAAGCTGAGTTTCTGTGAGTATTGTTCCCACTCAATCTGTGATCCTTTTTATCCCTTGACCTCCTCAAGCGCTGAAGGAACGATTCTAACCAATTTGGTCGTTAAGCTTAAACTGGTGGAGTATTTCTCAGCAGACTTGTTTGGTGGGTTTGAAGTACCTCAGGGTTTCAGTGGTGTGATGTGTCCCATAGGGAACGGCTCTTGAAACAATACTAGAGTCACACTGGTACTTACGAGCACATAGTTCATGGTCCCTTAGTGGACCTGCTCATCCATCTCCAACTTTTTAAAGCTGTTTTTCCTGGTTATATTTAAATTTATTACTATGCAATGCTAATAGGCATTCCTATTACAGTATTTTAGCTGATCTCTGCCATTTTCTTTTGGCTGTGCTTCTGCTGCAAACTCACCATCTCCAGGAGCTGAGAGGTCAATGGACTCATTCTTCCGTTCCAAAAGCTCTTTGCTAAAGAGCTGAGCCACAGGAACTCAGCTAAAAATCTTCCCTATGGTGGGATTCTTGGTGTGCGCAGGACTTGATGGACACAGTTCTTCACCCCGGGCCCCTGCAGTGTTAGGTCTTGCCTTTCACCCATCCTTCATCACCCGTTGACTTTCAAGTGGCTCACCTCAAAACTAAGTGTTTGTAGGACTGGGGCTTTAAACAGATGAAATATAAAAAATTAAGGTTTGTAATGCAGCCTTAGAGTAAAGTGAATGAGCTGCTCTGTCTGTGGCTTGTTTTTTTAGAGGCAAGTATTTGTTCTGTTATTTATTGATGTTGCTAATTGCCAACTGAGGGTTTGGACAGGAGGGGGAGCAGGCTGAGTTGCTGGGTCTGGAGCCCTTCTGAGATAAATGAGCTCTGAGAAGTAAAGAATTTGCTGTAGCAGTCCTGGAATATGTGCCACATTTTGCAATGGCATCCAGTGCTCTGCATCTCCTTGCAGAAAGCGAGCTGCCAGTGATCATCAGCACTTTTATTCAGGAAGCCACAAAAAATAGTTGCTTCATTTTAAAGTCCTGAATTTGAAAATGCTGATCCAAGAACTCAGGTTTAGGGCATGCTTGAAGGGAGAAAAAAAAATATCAATTTTAGAACATTTTTAAAATGTTTTTTATTTTGAAAATTCAAATTTAAATACTTTGTCTCAATGTGGTATCAGAACACCCCAGCCAGGAACCCTTTGCTTTTCTGCATCAAAGACGAAAGTCTTCTCCCTCTCTTCTTTCACCCACACACATCACACACTTATACACACATGGAGGGAGGAGAGGGAGGAAGATACGAGGGAGGGAGCTCTTAGTGTTCTGTCTAAACTAAATGACCATTACAGAAATAAATGTGCTCAAAGGAAAAAAAAACATTGCATCCACATTAGATATTTAATAGGTTATTTCTTTACATGTACAGTATACATCTTTTTATATAGCTGATATGTCTTGTATTGGAGCATGAACATTAACCTCCTACAATTCACCTTGGTTTGCAAACTGTAAGAATCAATTCACCAAAGATGGATGTTCACATTTAGTTAGCTTTCTGCATTATCTCAGCTGGAGAGGTCACTAAAAATAGTTGTATAGCACTTTAAATTTTCAACAGGGAGACTTTATTATCGTTTAGATCCATCATCGTTACTTTACCTACCATGGTTCTTCCAGCTGAAATAATGCACAGAGCTGGTAGTGGCTAAGTGTTTTCAGAGTTCATGCACTGATGAGCAGGACAGCTTGGACAATATCTGAACTGCTAGCAACAGCAAACTGAGCAAGCCGCATGGACAGTGTAACACTGGTTCAGTAAATCCCCACTGCTTCAACAATTTCATCAAAAATGCCTTTTTTTTTTTCTGCTCTCCTGCACTGCGGAAGCAGGACTGAGCTGTCACCGTATGCTACCCCGATCCTACAAAGCTTTACCTTCATGAGCGGCAGTCCTCAGCCTCTCTGCTGGTGCCACTGAAGTCAATGGGGCTATTTGTGGCAAAAAGCTTCGAGGGGCTGGGGGCCACATCTGCATTGCGTGAGACAGGGTGACAGAAGAAAGGCTGCTCTTAACAGTGTTGCAGTTGATTTTTATTTGTTATCTTTATTACTTTTAACAATTTTCCATGCTTTGTTAGGAATAAGTCACCTTGCCGAGGCTCTCATGGCCTTCCAGGCATTGGAACTGGCTGTTCACGTGTCACCTCTATATGTCACTGTACATACATATGGATGTAGATACACATTTTAGCTGTTCAGTTTTGTTTGTGTTACCAGACTGACTCAGCCATTAGGAGGTTTCTAAGTTTCACCTTCCACGTACACACACGTGAGGGCACAGTGAGCCCCCAGTGCCTTGTCCTAGCTGCTCATGGGGGCACTGCTGATCCTGTTTGCAGCTATTGCATATATTTATTTAAGCAATGGCGACCAGGCTCGGAGGAGACATGAAATGCCTGGGAGCATCAGCAAAGTTTCAGAAGACACAAAAAGCAATGGAGCAGACTGACTCGATTACATTGCAAAGTAAATGTAATTAATGAAATGCTTCATTCATTTCATTAATAGAATGGTATTCATTATTTGTTTCATAAATAAGTGCTCTTTCCTTCAGCATTAGCTGCCTGAGCTCTACATTGCATCTCACTGTCAGTTTACGTCAGATCCAAACACATCTTAAGATTAGCAGACAGGTTCCTGTTGACTTCAGTGGCCATTAGATCAGGTCCTGCTACAAAAACATGAAATTGCAGTTTTCAAGGGTTTAATTAACTGGACATTAAAAACTTTGTAACAAGCTGCACAACAGAGCCTAAGAGAAATCTCTTTCCACCCTTGCAATTCTGCATCATCATTCCAGAAGCAGTTGTGTTGCCAGGCATCAAGAAAATCCAGAAAGTACCTTACTGTCTTGGAGCTTGGTGAAATGGGCTACAGCCTCTACAGGAGGTAGAAGGAAACTGTCTCGTGATGGGTATCAAAATAGATAGGACTTTAGCTGTGCTAAAAAGAAAAGATGTTGACCTAGATTTCTCAGTCTGAGTGGTATAGAAGTTGAACAAAAGTTAGCCGTCGAGCAGAAGTTTGGGAACATTTTTAACAGCCAACATCATCTTGAATGATGGAAGAAGTAGACACCCATGGGTGTTGCGTGGTCATATTCCTGTCTCTCAGTTCTGCATCAGAGAAATTTCAGGAACTGGTCTTAGAAAAATGAGCTACCTGCATCTTTCATCCTGCAAATGTCTGTTCCCAAGGAGAGTCCTTCAACGGGTGCTGTTCATAAAAGTTGGCACTGATCATATCCAGCTGGCATCTCCTAATACCCCAGGATGAAAGCTCCAGGTTCCAAGGAAGTTGATGGACCTTTAAGTCAGGGATACACCAGATTAACAAAGCTCTTAGTAAAAGTCAGCAAATGCACAAGTCTGTAAACTGGGGGCTATATTGACATGATGAGTTAAACATGGCTTTTACGTCCAACAAGGATGAAGCACGCAGCCAGCCTAGCATTACACACACTCGTGGAACGGCTGTGTCCCTGCCCCAGCCCCAACTCACAGCCTCCCAGGCTCTAACTGCATCCCAGTGGCCTCTGCAACCCACCCCAGGGCACTGGGATCCCTGTGGCACTGAGAATTTAGAGGTGCCAGACCCCAAAGCCAACAGGAATTGGGACAATTCTGAGGCACTTGAGGGAAGTGCTTGGGTGTTTTCATGGTGGGTCCTCTGCCCTGCAGCGACTGCCTATTTGCTCATGACAAACCATCCCTCATCCATGTGCTCCTTGCTTTAGCATCCTTTCAGCCCCCCCGGTCCCCTCCTTTCTGCTCTTCCTCTTCCCCAGCCCTCTCCCATCACCCGCTGAGAGCCCCTCTCCCTGTATCTTGTACCTCGGGAGAGCTTATCTAATTTCCCTTCAGGCTCACAAAATGCCTGGCACCAACATGCTGCTGCCACACCGCCCCCTCTGCTAATGCTACACACCTTCTTCACACCCCCCGCCTGCCCTCACCCTACGGAGCCCAGAGGTCAGCCTGATCTGACAGCAGCAAAAGGAGATACCAGGAAAGAGCAGAAAATCATTGCGATGCTGCAAGGGTGCCCCTCAGCTGGGGAACTTCCTGAGCCAGAATAGGATTTCTCACCCACGAACCTCCCTTTGAACGGTGGAAACTTCTACCAACCGCAGCATCTCCTATCTCAGCATACCTGAATGGGGTGCTCATCACATTCAGCACAATGCGTTCTTGTCTAGCTCACAGACACTCCAGTCACACAATTATATCCTAACGGGTCGAGCTGCGTTAACTGTTGCAGCATTACCTGTCCACAAATTCTGCTGTGATCATCTTTTTTTTTGCATCACACATAAGAAGAAAAACAAGCAAAGTGTTGCTTATCTCCTGCTGTAACAATCACCCCTCGCTCAGAATGATATAAACCCATGAATGCCTGAATGCTAATTCAAGGTTTTCCCTCCTCAATTATTAACAATTAAAGCACTGATTATTTTCAATATGGATGTCTTCTTGATGCAAAATATGCCAGCAAATACAAAGGCCACCACACATGGGAGGGATGCAGTGTTGATTAAAATGCATCATCCACAGAGTTTGTAACTCACACTGGGCACATTCCATGGATAATGCATTTTAATTTTATGGGGTTTAGGGCTGCAGGCAAAAGATTTAGCTACCTAGAGAAGAGCCTAATAGCACTGTAAGAAACAGGGGTGCAGCGCTGAAAGAAACAGGGGTGATTTCAAAGGAAAAGAGACATTCTCCTAATGAATTTTCAGTCTCTACCCTCACTCTAAAGAAATAATCTGATTTCTGTGGTGCATCTGAAAGGAGCATTTCCACATTGAATTGTCAGCAAAGTGGTGGGCAATTGAGCATGGGACTACAGATGCCTTGGTGCACATCAAGTGCAGAGCATACCGTACCCCTGAAGGTGGTCTTGGTGGGACGGAAGGCTAGACATGATGGTGAGCAAGAAGTAGAGGAGCCTGCCACTGCCTGGTGTACAGACCCTGATGGGCGCCATGTCACATTCAGGTTTATTTGCACCCCCTTTTTCATCCATAGTCCTCTGGGAGCCCCTCTGAGTGTGCATGGGGGCAGAGGTGGGCACCAGCCCCTGTGTCTGTGCAGCTGATTTCAGATGCCAGGGCCAAGCATGCCCTTTCTCCAGTAGCATGATCAGGTTCCCTGGCACTACCTTTGGGGTAAAAATGGGTGAATTCAGGCTGAGGAGAGGAGATGGTGCTGGAACACACAAAAACCAGTCGGTGGGGACTGTCCCTTTGCCTTTTGGGAAGGGGCAGCAGCCTGGATTAGGGTTAAACGGATTTGTACTTGCAGGACCCTGGGCCTCTAATTGGGTTTTTTTTTAATTCCTGTAATCCTGGATGATTTGAAGCAGATGCTTCGAGATTACTGCCAGGCCCAAAGGTGACTGCAGGAGGAAAACAGTCCATGCTCGGTGGGCAGCAGTGCAGCGGGCTGGGGGTGTCCCCGTGCCCGGGGTCTTCTCCCCTTCCTGCTGCTCAGAGGGGCCGCAGCACCTGCAGGGATTGGCCTGAGCCAGGTTTTGGCCTTGCACCAGGATTTGGGGGGGACTCAAACTCACTTTTGCCTTCCCAGCAGCTCATGGGCACGGGGAGTCGGAGCCCATTCCCCAGGAGGCGGCTGATGGGAAAGACAAAACCATACGGAGTTGCCAGAGAGAATTTATTTTTCCTGCCTGCTCCTGAGCAGGTGTGAAAATCCCCTGGGCGTTGGCAGAAACCCTCGCACCTGAAACCCCAATGCCAGGCTGTGAACGTGCCCCACCAGCCAGCCACGGCCCCAGTGGGTCCTGCAGGTGAGATCTGTCTGTATAACCCATCAAAGGATGAGGCTTCAATCGCTGTCATCGAATATAACACATTGAATATTGATGGAGACAGACTTTTTAGTAGGACTTGTAGCGATAGGACAAGGGGTAATGGTTTTAAACCAAAGGAGGGCAGATTCAGACTAGGTATAAAGAGTAAATTGTTTACAATGAGGGGGGTGAAACACTGGCACAGGTTGCCCAGAGAGGTGGTAGATGACCCATCCCTGAAAACATTCAAGGTCAGGTTGGATGGGGCTCTGAGCAACCTGATCGAGTTGAAGATGTCCCTGCTCACTGCAGGGGTGTCGGACTAGGTGACCTTTAAAGGTCCCTTCCAACCCAAACCATTCTGTGATTCTATGATTCTAAGATAACCTATTATACACAGGTTTGGTCTTGGCTTAGCATCATCCTGCAGCTTTTCTCCAGGGCGCTGTTGGAGTTGTGCAGCTCCTGTCTGGCTTTTGCAGGAAAGACCGAGGGACCACATTGGCCAGAGGGACAGCAAAAGGCATGGGAGAGAAAGGCAATGAGTTTGGTTCATGGGATGAGTGAAAATGAAGTTCTTCTATACCAGCTCAGGGAATTCTGAGGATATCTCAAAAATAAAAACAAAAAACCTGACCCAGCCTTAAATCACCTTCTGCACAATGTAAAAAATCATTTAAGATGATGCCTAAGAATACTTGGTGAAGTCCTTGGGTTTTGTTGGCCCAACAGGACTTCTTGCTGTCCACTCCAGCTCTTCTTTCCTCTGTCTCTTTACAGCTGCAGGTAGGATGAGCTGTAACCTGTATTTAACCTTTGGGAAACAGTTGCCTAACCTGATATAAAATTTTAGAAGCCTGGATCCAAAAGCAAACCTGTGTTTGTCTGTGGGTTCCAGCAATAATTTTGCAAGTCTCTAATGCTGCAACTTGAAGCAGCCATATAGGCTAAAATCTCTTCTCTGATCTTAAATATTTAACAAATACCATACAAAGATATGTAATATCTGCAATATTCATAGCCTGGGTGGCAGCCTGAAAACACATTAATTTGGCATGGGGTTATTTGAGGTTTTCCTTTGAAGACCAGTAGATTTCTCTTGCTTCTTTTCATTGAACATTGCCATAAAGCACTAAAAACAGGTAACTGGTAATTCATAGGCCATTTGTGATAATATGATGGCCCAGAGATGGTTGCAGTAAAAAAAAGCATATCTTAAATAGCTTAAACAAGATGTGGTGTACAGGCCAATTTGTATGAGGCAGAGATTAACTACAATTATTAATAATTACAAGCCCCAAGCCGAGAAAGCACTTAAGCACAATCTTATGCCCCATTGGCTTCCCAGGGCAGCCTCTCCACCAACGCCGGGGAGACTTCAGCATGTACCCACGCTCGGTGCCAGCCCAGGGTGCGCAGGAGCCAGCACCGTGGTGCCAGGGCTGCAGTGACCCTCTCGCATGAAAGCTGCCATGCAGGTGGATGGCAGTGATGCCTTCCTCACGGGATGAGTATTGCCGTCCTCCTTTGCTTGGAAAGGAAGAGATGAGTTTATCTGGTAACGTTAACATTAAGGTTTGGATAGAAAAGCTTACAGCCAGGCAGTTTTATCACTCCTTGACAAAGCCAACTGCTTAGAGAGGCTTTGGGTCGGGCTATTTAAAGGCACCGTTGATCCCCAGCCTACTCGCTGCACCTGCGAGTCTCCTCAGCTCAAAAGGAGTGAGACCTCAGACCTGCTGAGTGTGGGAGGGAGAAACGGGGTCCAGGCCAGCCCCACTCCAGGAAAGCATGAACGCGTGAGCGAGGTCCAAAGATGTACACAGTGGTGTTGGCCACAGGAAGGAGGCACGGATGAGCAGAGCTATAGCTGGCTGTCCCCACGCGCAGCGTTACACTTCGGAGCTGTCTCAGTGTCAAGGCAGGGCTCACCTAGATGGCACCAGGCATCACCTCCTAAGACACAGTGGTGACGGCATGGATCAGCCACACAAATACCCTCCTTACCTGTCCTGAGTCACACCAGGGCTGGGCCAGATGAGGTGGTACAGGGACAGGCAGCAGTAGCAGCGGTCCCTGTGCTCAGGCAGGGATCTCTGCAGGGGAGCCCATGGCCAGGGGGAGGGCAGAAGGAGGCGCTGGAACTGTCGAGGCTTTAAAAATTTTATTTTCTCCTAGGCAGATATACCTGAAGCAAAGTTCTGGGTAAGGACCTGGGCTTCAGTTCCCACTTCAACCTGCCTCTACCTGATTAAAGCTGCTCCCCTTGACTCAGCCGCTGACTCCTGGCCCCACTCGGGAGCAAAAAAGCTTAAATTTGGGGGGGGATGTAGGGTGACCGTGCTTTATGCAGATGCTCTGCACACAGTTGCCGTGACCCCTCCAGCCGCCTCTCAGCCAAGATCCAAGTCTTGGAAAGAAAAGTAAACTCCTGTCTGTCCAGGTCCGGTCCGGGTCGGCTCCGGGCGGAGCGGGCGGTGATGCCGGTGGTGCCGGTGGAGCCCCGGCCCCGGCCCTGGCACGGAGCAACAGCTCCACCGTGTGCGGAGACGGGAGCGCACCGGCTCCTCGGACCGGGAGATACTGAGGACACCGGCCAGGTTCAGCTCCCGTTAGTCACATTTATGCCTTAATTTACTATTTAGTTTGTTTGGGGTTTGTTAGTTTTTTGGGGTGGGTTTTTTTGTTTGTTTGTTTGTTAAGTTAAAAAATAATTAAGAAGCAAACCAAGAAAACCCTGCTGCATCAAAGGGCATCTTCTTACCCAACTCTTAAGGAAGGATGCACTCATTATTGCAGGAGATGCACTCATTATTGCAGGACTGGACAACCCAATGCTTAATATTGCCAGAATTACAGCCTCCTGCATTGCATCTTGTTAGAGGCTGCAGTAATTCTGCGTGGGCTTGGTTATTTGCTTTTACCGCAAGTTTGAACGTTTGCTGAGGGACACAGACTCTCACAGATTACCCTTTTCTGCTTCTTCCAAAAGGACAAAGTCACAGATTTGTCATTTTTTTGGTTTGACTTGCAATTTCTCCAAGGGCTGCAATCGTTCAACAGTCCCACTGGACTTTGCCTCTTGCCAAAACTGTCCAAACACAACAAACCACAAAGCCATTTTATGCTCACTCAAATATGCTTACTCCATGTCTGACCCCATCCTTTTGATAAACTTCTCAGCTTGGGGACAAGCCTGGCCAGGTTAGTGCTCACCCGGGGCAGCCTCAGAGCACTGTAGGACCGGGATTCACATCCACAAATCTTAGCAGGAGCTCAGGCAAATGCTGCTGTCAGGGGGCAAACGCTCCAGCCGCAGCACACGCAGACATGCCTGTGTGATGCCAGGGTACCCCTCCTGCTTACTGCTGTGATGGGGCAGCGTTTGAGGCCACTGCTCCTGCTGGGGTGGGAGCAGCTCCAGCCACACCTCAGGGACGATGTTTGTGGGGTAAGGGCTGGCAAACCTCACCTCCCAGCCAGGTGAATAAAATCATCAGGTAATGGTAGAGCTATATAAGAAGAAGGACTTCTGGGGCCAAATAGGTTGTGTTTGTTGTTCTCCCCTCCCTGGGGTTTCTCTCTGGCTTTGCTGCCCTGTGAAAGGCAAACCTGCCTCACCTTGTTACATCAGCCCTGGGTCAGGCTATGGGGTTATTTCTTCCTGGTGTTTTTGGCAATTGCTATCATTCCCCCCCACCACCCCCATCCCCTTGCTGCAGTTGTTTGCAGGGAGAGGAGTACATTTATTTCTTTAGGGAGCTCTGCAGGTGTTTGCTGTCTGTGGCTGCCCTTCCCCGATGAGGTCTCGTGGTCAAACACTCCAGTAGCCCCCGGGAAGGCAGTGGTGTGTGGCAGGGTTGAGGGCTGACCCTTGCAGGCCAAATCCCTGACAAAAATCACATCACACAGGCTCCCCTCTTCCCTCTCCTCAGAGATGTCTCCAGCTACAGCTGATGCTGAAACAATCTCAGGAAAGCCCTAAATCCTGTGGGGTTTGAGCTCTGGGAGGGGAAGCCCAGGTCTTTTGATGCCACCTTGTGGAAACCTCGCTATCCTACTGTCACCAGTGCCAGTGTCACCTCGGGGACAGAGTTGTGGGCAGCAGGTTGGAGTGCTGACGCTGGGAAACATTTTGGGAAGGGGTTGGGTGCAGCTGATCTCATTTAGGCTCAGCCATGCACAGAACAGCTGTGCTGGTGGGATGAGGACCATCCCAGATGAGCAGCCGGGCAAGGGGAGTGCAGGATAGTCCTCTGGCAGTTGGCATTAGTTGTGTTGTCATCGCAGCGGTGGCAAGAGGCGACATGAGGATTGTAAGCCTTGTTTTAGATCAAATTATATACTTAGGAAAAAACAGATTGGCTGTCAGGCATGTAAGTGCTCTGGCTTGTGCTCCTTGTACTTACTCCTTGATCCTCTTGTGGCAAGTGGTGCGGCAAGAAAAGCAGCTGTTCTCAAAAGGATAGACCTGGAGTGAGCCTTGAACACGCTTTAGGTGTGTAAATCCAAAACTGCACTGCAAGCCCTGGTAAGTTCAGCAGCCATCCAGTGAGGTTCAAATTCCTCCCCACGCTCCTTAGAATAGAAAATCCTCTGCATTTACACTGCTGCACATGCCTGCGCTGGCCTGGGGTCAGTAACAACCTGCTGGCCAAGTCCTCTCCCATGGAGAAGTGTTACCAAGTAATGCACCTTTGGATCCACGTCATGGAATTCCCTCAGCATTTTAATATATGGACAGGATCGAGGTCCTCATTAAATGCAATTACAGGTGCTTTCTGTTCATAAAAGCCAGCCCAAAGAAGAAGAGGAGCTGCATGTACCCACATCCACTGCGGCCCTAAGAGCTTCAACTGCTTTCCTGCCAGGATAGCATCCTTGTCACCAGGCTACAAGTTGGAGGATACTGGATGTATTGGAGGACAGGAGGGGAACATCTTCCCTCCTGTTGAACCTGGACAATAGCAAAATCAAGAATTTTCCTCTACTGTTGGTTTGCCAGGCTCATAGTTTACTTTCTCCAGTACACAAAGATTTTGGCTAACTTGCCAGATAAGTTAGTGCTTGAGTGGCACTTCTCTGAAAGACAGGCAGAGCTTTTCCCAGCCATCACATAGCATCAGACATCCCCCAGATTACCAAATTTGCACTATGTATGCCTTAAATCTTTCTGAATATCTTGCTTTAAGCATGTATACTCTGATGACATGCAGCTCAGTATTTCAGCTCATAACAGTATCTTCTGATACCCAATACAAGCATCTTTATGTCATTTTTAATTTGGAAAATATGGGCAATGAACAAGTATCTTTGAAAATAAACAGGAAGATGATGTATTCTGTTTTCCTCTATTTAACTTCATCTTCCCCTTATGTTGACATGGTCTAGTTTACAGTTTAGAAACTACAATAACTTCAAGAACAGCAAAAGCTGCAAACTAAATGACTATAAATCAGGTGCCAACATTACAGTCAGTGCAACTTGGCTGATTTACATTCAAGCTGTATTTCAGGATATCAGCTCTTTCAAGATATTCTTGCAAACTAATATTACCACCTGAGGTACTTTGGAAGAGTGCAACGCACATAGGAGGTCAGGAGCAAAATAGAATTTGTTTTCCAGGTGCAGAACTGGAAACCCAGTAGCATGATTGCTGCTTTGGGAGCAGAGTCTCAGGGATGCCTCTCTGCCATTTGCACAGTTGAAAAGGGGATTTATTGAGAGAATAAGGAAATATCTCCTAAATTCTGTCCTGTACCATGAACCTGCGACATGTTGGATACCAATAAGTGTGAAATCCCATAGAAGAAGACATAACCAACGCCAAGCCAAAAGCTGTGAAAATGTGACCCTCTGAAAAGACGGGCTAGGATTTCTTTTTCAGCAGCAGTCAGTTTGCAGCCTGATATAAACATTACCACTTGAATGTCCCTTGTTTTGTACCATCGGGATCACATTTGAAAAGGCAAAGTGTGCTCTCTTTTCCTTTCCTTTAAAAACTTTTGGATTAAACCACAAATGGTATTTTCACATGAAATCCAGCTCCTCTGCCCAAGAGACTGCAGAGATGAGTAGTAATACAAGGCTCCCTCCCAGGTCTGATCTGATNCAGAATTAAAATCCGACTGGCCCCTGGCTGGTGTGTCCTGCACAGTCCCCTTTTAGGTGATGCTCCTCTGATTGGTCTGTGATGCCACACCAGTCCACACCAGTCCAATCCACCACTTAGACCTGCCACCCTAAGCCTTGGCAGGCCACTGGGAATAGAGAATATGGGAGCAAGTCTATATATCGGTCAGCGCTGTGGCTGCTTCTGGGTGTTAGCAAATGCCCTGCGGGCAAAGCTGTCACCTTGTGGTTTAGGTGCCAACTCTTTGTTGACCAACTCTGGGGCTCCTCTCTCTTTAACCTGAGCATCATTCCAGCTGGGAAAAAAGGCTTTCCAAAAAAGCCTATAACTACAGAAAATGACAAAAGAACAGTTTATTGAAACAACATCTACTGGAAAGTCTCTCTGACAGCCTGCTCTGGAGGCAAAACCCCCAGGTTTGGGTGTAACCTCCGCAGCTCATCGGTGCAGTCCCTGACACCTGGTCAGCATCGCAGCATCAGCCTGGCCACATCCAGCCCCACCAGTATATACCTACCCTTCCTAATGCTGTCAGCAGAGCCCCCCTCTCTCCGAGGTGCAGCCCTTGGCACCGGAGTGGGGTTTCCTGCCCAGAAAGCTGCAGTGGGATTGTTTCAGACTGTGTCATGAGATGTCTCAGCCCGGCTGCATTGCCCACACCAGTCAGCTTCCAGCTGCTGGTGCTGCCCTGCACGTTTGTACCCACTCCCTGTGCTCGGAACAGGTCCCAGAAACCCTTCAGACACCTCCCAGCCTAAGAAAATACCCGAAGCACACGCTGCAGCCCGGAGGTAGCACAGCAGGGCCACTGTTGTCTCCCAGGCATGCCAAACCCCCCAGTAATTAAAATAATTTCCCTGCAGTCAGCAAAGGACGTTGTGGTTCCCAGCGCCGGAGGCGGGGAGCTGACTCAGGGGTAGGTGAGCACATCGGGCTGAGCCCCCCCGGGTGGACACAGCAGTGAACCAGCTTGGACATCCGCAGAAGTGACCGCACCGGCTGGCAGCCGCTTCCCCTTCAAAAACTGCCAGCAGGGGAAGGGCTAACGTCCACCTACTTCTGGGAAAGCTATTGTCCCCGCAAGGGCGTTTCCAAGATAAGGGTGGTCCAGCTTTGCATCCCTGGGCTGGAGCCGGCACTGAGCTCAGGCAGCATGGCGGGGGTGGGGGGGGTTAACTCTGATTTGGACCCAGAGGGGAGCCTGAGCCAGCGGTTTGGCTGCAGGATTGTGGCAAATTGGCAGCAGTGAAGCAATCGGTTCCAGTCCCGGCTTTCCAGGGAGGGTTATCCTGGTAAAAACAGGGTGATGGGGTGTGAATGACCTCAGGATCTCAGCAAACAGCTACTGACAGAAGAAGAAAGTGGGGAATGTTGAAAGGCGCAGGGAAAGCATCAGCGATGAGATGGAATGGGCCAATAAGGAGTAATAAATCCCCCACCTTTCTCTTTTCGATTAAGAGGGGTCAAAAGGAAAGTGGGGAGTTGAGACTGGGTGTAACTCCATCCATCTCCCCCATACCACAAATGGGATGGGCAACCAGGCCTCCTTGCAGCATTATCACTCCTCTTAGAGATGCCATTTGCTCTTCTTCAGAGGATGAGGGCATTGCCTCGATGCTCCCCACCAGAGCAGAGCCCTTCTGTGCCTGCGGGAAAAGACAGTCCCTGCCCCGCCGCTCTCCCAGCGCCCGCAAACACGGCTGGCACAGGAATCCGGGAATTGCTGTGTTTGTTTTATTTCCATTTAGCAAAACAACCTGGGAGGGGAACGGCTGACTGCTGAGTTGTGGCAATCTCGCCCTCAGCCCTGCCCTGGTTCGCTCTCTCCCCGGTGCAGGAAGGAGCAGACAGGACGTGAAATGGCCATGAAGCGTCTGCAGGCTTGTGTGGGTCTCGCTCATGGATGGGAAACGGCTACAGAGGGGTCTGCGGTGGAGGACAGAGCAGTGTGGAGAGAGGGAGGGCTGCTGCCTTCCCCTGCCAGTGCCAGCCTCTCCTGGAAATTTTTCTTTAAAATAATTTACCATGAGCAACAAAAAGCATCAGAGGGGACCCAGCCTCCTCCCTGTGGCCAGGAGCAGAGATATTGCTGGTTTTGCGGGGGCACGGAGGAACTGACACCCAGGAGCATGGCGGTCCCTGGAGATGGACCTCATCTCAGCTTGCACATCGCCTCAGGGACCACTCAGGACACCATTGGCTTTCAACAGAAAAGCCAAATTCATTTGAGCCTTGGAGAGACTCAGCCTGTTTGGAGCATGATGAGCTGTGTCCGTGGAGCTGGTGTGTTACCGCAAGTTGGCAAAAAGATAACTCTCTAAGCCTCAGTTTGGGGTTTTAGAAAGCAAACATTCTTTATTGCAGCGCTGGGCGCACAGGCGATTGCTCCACCTAGTGTGCACGCCCACTTGCTCAACTATGAAGATTATATGCAGTCAAAATATACATATTCATTAGGTTTCTGAGAAATGGTTAACATATTCATACTATTTCCATAACTCATTAATATATGTAAATACCCTTGGCACATGCGCGTTTACATCTATTGGTGGTCTTCCAGGGCTCTCTGGTGGTCATCGATAGTCAACCTCACTGTGTCCGCTGATTGAACTCAGTCTTCACGCATGCTCAGCTTGCCCTTTGGCCTAATTAGATGACACTTAATTACACAAAACTAGCTCATTCTAGCATATACTCCTTATCTACTCTATTCAAGGCTACTGTGTCTCAAAACTTCCTTTTATCTACTCAAGCATAGCACCTGTTTGACCTATCTGCTCCTAAAACATCCAGAAATTTGGCTGTATTGCTTTAGGGAGGGAACCATATGTCCTTCAGCTTGGTATGAGGTGTGCAGGGATGCCCTTTTGGGGGCTGTACCCCATGGCAACGGGTTGGAAATCAGAGGAGGAAGAGGTTAGGCCCAAAAACATAAGACGACATCTGAGACATGCCCCTGTGCAAATATGGCCATGTATTTGCAGCCTTCAGCTGCTACGAACAAAGGGGAAAGTCACCCCCCTGGTATGCATACATGCATATGCATGTGCACCTATATGTGAGGGAGTTAAAAGGGACAGCAGAGAAACTGGGGAATCAGACAAATGGGCCTTTTTTGCCGTGAGGAAGGACAGGGAAGGATGCCTGCGAGCACATGGCAGGAGATGTCCTGCACTGTATGTGATTTCCTGGAGCAGGCTGAGTTCTATTTCTGCATGCAAATGACCCAAATTTCTCCACATTAAAACATGAATGAAATTTTTCCCATGATTTTCCAATGCTCACTTTCATCCCAAGCATTGAGCATGCAGCAAAATATCAGCCCTGCCTGTGGAATAAAAAAAAAAAAAACAACAGAAAAAACACGCACACAAAAAACTCCGATTTGTTGCCAAGTTTTCAAGCAGGAGGGACGTGACTTGGTGTCTGTGAAGTCAAATGTTTACATTTCTTCTGCTGAATAAATTCAGACTGGAGTGACCCTTGGCAGCCCCAGCCCCTGGGGACAGACCCAGCGGGGAGCACCCTGCCCTTGTCAGCCCTCACATGGGGCTCCCCGTCCCTGGGCATGGTCCTAGAGCAGCTGCATCCCTGTGCCCAGAGGAGTGACCTGGTGTCTGGTCCAACTCACAGAAGGAGTTGATGTCCACCGCACCCAGACCCCAGCTCTCCTGAAGCCCTGCAGGCAGTTGGACTTTGACCTCAAACTGACCAAAAATTGCTATGTTTTGGTTCATTTCAGCAAACTGAAGTGCTTTTCATTTTGATTCCCCACCACCACCACCCCCCTAAAGGATCCTGACAGCTTGGGCTGTTGTGTCAGCTGACTTTTCTGTCCAAAAATAATAATATTTTTGATGCAAAATCCTCAGCCTGCTCTTTTTTAACTCTCCCCAGAGCCCCGTAACTCTGTGTGCGCGGGGATGCCTTTGTGTCCTCTGGCACGCTTTTGCACATGGAAAGAAGAAAGAGCTTTTCCCTACCTGAACGCTTGCTCCCATTATTGAACCTCTTTGAAGTCAAGCAATAAAAAAGCCCCTATTTCCAGGTGCAGAGCTCCCTGCCAGCCCTTTAAAGTCTCAAATGTAAATTTCACTGCAACCGTACTGAAAACATGGAAGGCCGCTCCAGAATATTGCATCTCTCCCACGAGTGAGTGGTTCTTCAAATAAATACCTATGGACCAGAGAATGGCTTTGTCCCATCCACTGGGTATCAGCATCTCCTTGTCGGGGGCTCCCTCACCCCCGATGCAGCCACAGGGATACAGTACGCCCGTGGCCACACAGCTCTGGGCATCTCGCCAGCGAAAAGGCTGTAGGATGGGAAGAGGAACATGGATGAATGCCAAAAGAATAAAATAAATAAAACTCTGTGCCCTTGCACTGGAATAGACACTTTAACAAGGGAAGCTGGGACCGTTCTTGCAGCAAATGCAGGTGTGTGCTTGTTTTTATCTGAAATTCAGCAGCTATAGTGGGGGATGTGAGATATGTACGGGTACAATAAAATACCCAGAGCCACCACGGCGCTCTGACATGAAATATTGCAGTGCCTTTTTCACGCTGCCTCATCTTTCTTCCCAATTAGGCAGATAATGGAGCAAAAGCCAGGGGCGGGTGGGGGGAGTTGTTGTAACCCCGATGGCAATAGGTGAGAGCAAAGCCTCATTCCCACGAGCGAGTGCACAGTTCGCACCCGCCACTCTGCCCAAACGCACCCTCCAGTCCCTGCCTCCAAAACAAGGGACAATGACAGACCTCAGTCACATGTGTGCATTTAGCCTGTAGGTCCATGAAGCAACGTAATGGCTTTCTGTCTGCTCCATGGGGATGTGCCTTAGCTGGAGCCCCAAAATATTTGAGAATGGGGCTTGAGAACACTTGAGAAACATTTGTGGATGAGCAGGGAGAGGACGATGCACAGAGACATCCAGGCACAACGTGTATGGGAGAGCAATGAGCATGGAAGGAACAGACCCAGACTTGGGTGTATTTATCCTAAAACGAGACAAAAAGAAAACTTCTTAAGTTTTAGTAGGTGGAGGCACTGAATGGCCATGCCTGATACCCCAAGGCACAACCACGCTGTCAACCAGGTCAAAGGAGACATGGGAAAAGCAGCTCCCAGGGCTGCTAGAGATCCTCTGCATGACCTTGGGTACATCACTGTGTTTGTCCCTGTGAGTTCCTTGGAGATGGCTAACTCCTTTCCCCACTCCCTCCTTGACCCTGCTGCTAGCTCTTCTGTTAAAGGAGCTACCACATTCATACGCCAGCTGCACTCCTAAATGGGGAGAGCGCTCTGCTCGTCCTTGGCAAGCAACTGAGATGCCCGGGTGAGAAAGAGAGCAGGCAGAAAAGCGGGCTACAGCACCTAGGTCTTCTCCTCTCCTGGACCAGCTTGGTTTCTCAAGGTGATGGTCTAGCAGTTGGTCCCAGTCCAGCTAATGCGAGAGTGCCTGCCCAGTCCAAACACAGACCTCTGCCCAGCTACAACCAGGAGGCACCTGGGAAAGTATAAAAACAAGCAGCGAGAATAAACATCCGGATGAGGGCTGAGGAGGGAAACCAAAACACTGAGAGAAGCCAGGAATAATAAGAACCAAAAACAAATAGAAAAGAGCTAACGGGAGCAGCAGGTCTAAAAATAAAATGAAAGAACGACAGCAGGGTGGAGGGACTGAGATATTTTGGGGGACTGGCAAAGCATGTAGGGCTTTTAGGGCTCAGTCTTGTTGTGGGGCTCAGCCCTGGGGCAGAGCTGACCTCTCCCCTCACTGCCTTCTCTCCCAGATGTTGGGGAGGATGGAGAGAGTAGGCTGGGACACCCAGTAGCTGTTTGGGTGGCAGCAATGACAGCAGCCTGCTGCCCATCCCTGCCACATCTCCCTGGGGGCAAACGTGTTTGCTACTGAGGAGCAGGATGCAGGCACTGTCCCCGGAGCAGATGCCCCATCCAAACTCCTTCTCGGCTACTGCTGGAGGTTGCTCATCCCTCTGACCCATGGGGTTCAGCAAGGCAGGGACTGAGTCTGCTCAACCCAGGTCTGGGGGGAGAAGATGTGTCTCCTGTACACCCCAAATCAGCGATGTCCTGGCTGGAGCCAAACCCTGGTTAGCCTGGGAGCTGTCCCAGGATGGCTCTGCAAATCCTGTCAATCCAGAGCCATTCGCTTGCTCCAAAATTTACATCCAGAGATGAAAACACTGAAAATCAAACCCCTGAAACATCCTTTGTTGGTCCAGATTCCCTGAAGCACTTCAGCCCTGTAGGCCTGGATCATATGGAATGATCCAGGAGAAAATAAATAGTTTCTCTTTTTCATTTTTTTCCCCCAAAGAATTAACTAGTGCTTCAAATAACTTTGCTCATGATGGGACGGTTGTACAGGACAGACTCTGCACCTGGCTGGACCGTATAGGCAGGGAGTGTGGGGGACACAAACCCTCTGTGGGGAGATCATTTTGGAGAGGGGCATGGGTCCATGCAGAGAAGGGTTTAAACCTCCCCCTGGGAAGCTGCAGCAGGGCTGGAACCTGCCTCCACTTTCTCCAAGCTGACCATGGGCCTCCTGTCCACGAGTACCTTCTCTCCAAGGAGGATCCAAACCCCTCCAGGACAAAGGCTCTACATGGGACATTCAGATACTTGCTTTTTCTTGGCTGTTTTTCCCCATTTTTTACCCATTGCTCAGGGCTGGGAATCTTCCCCCATTGCCTTTCTCTACCACCAACACTCCCCTCACCCTGGCACTGGCACTGTCTCCTCAAGGTGGCATTTCCATGGTGGGACTCCAGGAGCTGCAGGGAGTCCAAGAGCATGCTGGAATAAGAGAAAACAATTTAGCCACCTCTTGGCCACTCAGAGCAGTTCCCCTCTCTCAAAAGCAAGATGAGTTGGGTCACCCCGAGCACGGTCCAGGCACTGCTGCCACTGGACCCACCACACCAGACCTCCTGTTTCCTGCTCCTGGAAGCCCTCCGGTCTCACCAGGGCTGCAAGTCCATGGCCACCTAATTAAAACCAATGGTGAATTTTAAAGACGAGAGAAAATAAAACAATAAAAATAAAAGGAATCAGTCTGGACAAGAAGCCAGGAGGCCACGTGCCAGGAAGGCGAGCCGCCTGCCAGTTTGGCATGCAGTGAATGCTTGGCCTGTTGAGATGAGACGCTGGAGTGGGGCGCACTGAAGAGGCACTTACCGTCTTTAGGGGAGAAGGAGAGGCAGGGAAGGGGCCAGGGACAAGGACCAGACAGGGCCCTAATGACGGACGAATCCCAAACATGCACTGGAGCATGAAGATGGGCGGCAAGGGAGGACCGAGGCACATCCCCGCCAGGGACTTGGCTGGCGTTTGTCAGCACAGCCTCATAAATGACAATACTGCGGCTGCTGCAGACAGGCTCCCACCAAAATCAGAGCTGGAGATACACAGAGCAAGGGACAGTCCCCGCCACGTGCACTGAGGGCACTGGGCTGCAAAGCAGTGGGGAAGGGCTCCCAGCAAACTGGGGAGCACATGGCAAAGGGGCAAGGAAGAAAGGGATGCAGCCAGGAGTGACACAAGATGCACCAACCCTGACCACCAGAGGTTCAAAGGAGAGTGAAGGCCCCAAATCCCTTTGCCCTGTGTGGGAACAATACCCAATCAGCACTGCGTGCTGAAATGGGGGTGCAGGGCAGGCACATGCCCAGGTACTCCCCACGTACACTGCACCCCGGCAGGGCAGCAGCCCGCAGGCTCCTCCCGGGCCACCCCACACCAGCGGCAGCAGAGATGGGGAGGCTGTGCATGACTTTCCTCGCTTCCCACCTCTGGCAGCGTGTGCTGGCAGGCAGCACGGGCTGCTTTCCAGGATCCGGTCTCTCCTTGGCCCCTTTCCCTGGCTCCCCAGGACACGGCACAGCAAACGGTAACGTGCCCGCCTCTCCGTGGGCTGGTTTCTTAAGCCCCAACGCAAGGAGCCTGTGAAAGGAGCAGCCGTGGCCAAGTTTCCCCTTGTTTTTACTTTCCCTGTCTCATTTTGTCTGGGTCCAAGCGGTGGGTTTTGAATCCAGCCGTTCCCTTCTGCGGCTCTCCCCCGACGGTCCCAGAGGCACTGTAAGAAAACGTTAAGTCAGAGGCAGCCGGCACCTCCCTGGCTCTGAAAGCTGCACCCGGTAAGATCCCAGCCGGATCCTGGGATGGGCTTGCAGAGGACTGATGGAAACACACCGCTACTTCGGGTCTCCACTGGGGAAAAAAGGAAATCAGGCTGTTCAACATGCAAGTCCAAGCTTTCAAAGATGGGGCTTTACCTCCCCAAAGCCCCCATTCCTGTCCATGCTCTTCTGAATACGTGGCTCCATCAAGGCCGGACCTGCTGAGTTTTCCACTAGGTTTCTCCTAAAAACCCCATCAGGCTTCTCCACTGTCCCCTGTACACCCTGATCTCCCAGTCATACACTGCTGTAGCTGCACCCTTCACCCTGCAACCTTCTCAAGATCAGGCCCTTTGCAGTCCTCCTTCCCAAAAGCGGGTTGCCCATGAGAAATTAATGCATTTCGTACACCAACCCGCATGAGCAGAAGATTAAAAGGCAAACATGGGCTCGCCGCTCTCTCCGGAGGCCTCCCGGCTGCATCCAGATTTGCCGCGGCTGCGTCCACTCCCCTCCTCTCCTCTGGGCATTGCCTGCCCAGCTGCACAGCGTCCCGGCGAGCCGACGGGACGAGTGACGGGTAAACAGAGCTTTTCCATGGAAACATTTGTTCAACAAAGAATTGCAAATTTTCATGGTGAGTATCTGGTTTCCTCCAAACTTTTTTGTTGTTGTTTCTGAAAGCTGCCCGGCTGGTCTGGGTCTGGCTTTCATGAGCATTTTTTTCCCTAACGTTTAATTTTCAGCAGCTAGGATCTCCCTGCTCTCCTGCTCACACTTTTTTTTTTTTTTTTTTTTTTTTTGTCTTCTTTAGGTTTCTGTCCTCTTTTCAACACAAATGGAAGCGACAGCATGTCCTTTGGGTTTTTCTGTGGGGCATAAACTCTCCTCGCTGGGAGGTTAATAATGATGGATGACCCAGGAAGGGCCACTTGGCTTTTTAGTCTGAGAAGAGCTTGAATCAGAGAGGTGGGACTGGGCAACCTGCTCTGCGCCACATCAACATGCAAATATGGGGGAAAATCTGGGTCTTTCACAAAGCCAGCAAGAAGCAGCAATAACTCAGAGTAACGCTGGCTAAAACCCCTAAAGGACCCGCTTAAGCACAGAAGGAAGCAAGAGACCATCTCCAACTATTCAGAAGGAGATAAGAGACAATGCCTGCAGGGTGCTTGGGTGCACCTGGAGTGCTGTGACAGCGTGGGGACATCCCCATGCCCAAGGAGCCCAGCCCAGCCCCGTGGGCGCATCTCACTCCATCCCTTTGACCCAACGCTGCCTTTCTCCCGATGCCCTTTTCTCGTTTAACTTGATTTTTTTCAAGCAATTCTGCACTGATCCTTAGGTCGGGGAGGAGGCAGGAACACGGGTTTCTCCCTGGCGTGTCCCCTGGCTTGTGTGCCCGAGGAGCCAGTGGGGTCCCCAGCACAGGGCGGCGGTGACAGCAGGTGGCACTGCAGCCCCAGAAACGCGCCGCAGCCGCCCCGGGAGCTGCTGTCCTGCACACGCAGAGACACACACACACATACTCCCAGATCAGGGGTCAGGCAGCCCACGCACTCCGGGGCGCATCCCCCGCGTGGGGACCCCACCAGCCCTCATGGTTTCATGCCCCACTAGGCGAAACAGCTTGGGATATTATTCCTAACCCACGCCAGAGCAGGGCTTTTGGGGGAAACCATGTTCTTGGTGAGCAGAGGGATAAAACCTGGAGCAGAGAAGCCCCCTCCTCACTCCGGGGGGGGGGAAATGGCACATGCCGCTCGCTTTTTGGGGTGCAAGGGGCTGAACGTGCCTGTTGCTTGCAAACGGGGAAAGCAGGAGGACGCAAGCGGTCCAAGTAAACAAGGTAGCGCAGACAAAGTGCAACCACCAGCCGCCGCAAACCAGGGGGATGTAGGGAAGGAACCCAAGTTGCCGCAAAACCATGAATGTGAACACAGAACTTTAAAAAAAAAACAATATCCTTCCATGAACTATACTGATTTATGCCAGTAAATTTGTACCAATGTCTCCAGTTGTGCCTGCTAAGAATATAAGCAGGGATGCACCATAACCCCTGTTCCCATCCTATAACCACTCTGCGAGTTCAGGCTTTATTTTTAGTCTGTCTTCCTTGGGGTTCTGTCTGATCTGATTTCTCCGGAGAGAAGATTTTTTCTACTAAATGCCACCCTCCTGCTAGAAACTCCCATTCTCCCTGGCACGGCTGAAGGGGTTGACCTTTTCAAGCAAGTTTGAAAAATAATTGGGTCAGATTTGGAAAAAACTGTCAGCCAAACAGAGAAGAGAGAGACCTAAAGAAGCATCCCGGGGTGAGACAGACAAGCGGGACTCAGACATCGGAGTAGCTGGTCAGTGGCCCAGGGGAAGTCGGAATTGCTGCAGGAGGAAGGAAAAAAGGATATTTTCCTTCTTTCTTTCTTTGATTTGGCTGGTGTAGTATTGCCAAGCTCTTTGTGACTTGCTTTCAAGCAGTTCGCTGTGAGGGTTCAGTGTTGGTTAGTGGTGTTTGGTCCCGTGATGTTGTTTCTGGCCAGCAGTTGGTTGAGCTCATGTCTTGTAATTAGTGGGTGGGCTTGAGGAGACCACTGTGGCTTCCGATCTCTCGGGGAAAGGGAGAAAATAAGCAGGATTAAGGAATTTTAGAAAATTATAGGCATTTTCATTTCACATAAGCTTTGCCAGGAAGACCAAGCCCTGGAGAAGGAAGACCACTGTGGGATGCATTGCCCATGGGCAGGAGTAAAGGACTTTGTTACTCATCACAGCCACCCAAATAACTCTGTGTGTGTGTGTGTCTGTGTACAAATGCAGTGTTGCCTGCTCAGCGGTCCATGGACCGACCATGGCTGTGGGAACACAGTACCTCTGCAAGATTAAAGGGATATATTCCATCTGCAAACACAATTTGACACGGATTTCTTTTTTACAGCAGGATTGCTATAACTGGAGGGACCTGAGAGATATGGAGGGATGTTAGAGCAGGGGAAGTGGTGGCTCTTGTTCGTTTTTAACCAAGCCGATCTGTTGAGGTGACCCTGCTGCGTGTCCAGACCAGCCCACCTGGGCTGTTGGACCCCACTTGAGCTAACCCCCTTCTCACTCACATGGGTTTTCCTGCAGCAGAGAAAGACAGAAAAGCAAGCACAAATTCCCCAGGAAAATGCCAATTGGGAAGCCACAACTGAGCAAGAGCCATAGGAGTAGACCTAGCGGTCAAAACTGCTTTTCACTAGGATCTCTTTATCCCTGGTTTAGGGACCTGGCAGGGGGTTGGGACCCCAACTCCCCAGCCTGTCTCATCCCATACCCCAGTGGCCATTTCTGCTATACATATTCACTCAGCAGCGTTTAAAACTCATGAACAGTCGGTACTTGGTGCTAAATGCAAAAAATAAATGCAAATGCTGTTTCAGGTGGGCATTTACACTCCTGTTTCTGTTGCAGGGTGCAGGATCCAACTGTCATGTTCCAGTCTTAGTGGAAGGTGGTTCCATCTCCAGCATCACCAAACAGTCCCTTGCTGTTATTTTTTTCCCAGATAACAACATTTTCTGGCCAGAATTTGATAACAAGTTTTGTCTTGAGAGAAGGACTGAACTGATACTCAGAGCAGAAAGCATCTGACCAGCCAGGTGCTGAGGCACATGCCCAAAACCACAGCTTTTTGAACTACAATAGACATAAAAAAAATATGTCTACTTTATAACTGCAAACATGGATCTAATGCTGCTCATGGGAATGGTTTATCAGGCAAGTCATTCTGCAGAGTGGCTCTATCAAGTGCATTTATCTCTAGATATACATGTATACATATATGATATGTTTATGTATTCTGTCTCCCATTCAGTGTAGATGTTAATCATATGCTGTTCCGCCCAAACAATGTTGAAAGTGGCCTATGTCTCGCTGGCGATGACTGCTTCCACCATCACTCACCTGACTTGTTTGAGGGCTTATTGCACCAGAGCTGCCAATTGCAAGTCCCTGGGCCCTAAAAGAAGTTTTCGCTAAAGAACACTCAGCTTTGGGCAAGAGCCCATTGCTTGTCTACGGCAGGGCTTCAGGCAGCAGTCATCACCCCATGGGGACATCTCGCCCTTGGGATGGTGCCCTTCGCTGGCATCCCTGCCGTGCTGCACACATCCAGCACTGGGGCAAGCTCCCTCCTCCAAACCAGCCAAGAGCCACCACTCCCCCCACCACCACTTATTTCAGCAAAATAACCATGCGATTATTTTTCCACATGAAAGTGCCCCGGTGTTCAGGTGGACAATCTGACTCCGGCTGAGCCGCCTGGAATCCCTGCGGTTTTGATTTTCAGTGGAGAACAATCTTATCAGCCCAGATTGTACACAGAGATAGGGTGCCTTCGGGTAGGGTTGCATAAGCACAGATTGCCTCAGCTGGGATGGGGAAGGCTCCGCTCTCGCTGTATTTATTTGTTTTCCCCACTGCGGGTTTCAGGTTCTCCCGGTGACCATCATTTCAGCTTTCTTTCCCTGCTCATTGTTTGAGCAGCCGAGCCTTCCTCATGGATCACTGGGCAGGAGGTTCAGTTTAAACCCGGCCTCAGCCCGCGGCCGCTTGCATGTTGCCTTGAGAGATTTCTTGCGAATAGTGCTTTTTTTTTCCCCCATCCCACTATGGTTCTTCTCCGGGTGAGGGTGGGATGGGCTGATTCAGGATGGGTGCGATTCCCTGCTCCCTCAGCGCGCCCTTTGTGGCCTCTTCCCCTCCTGAAAGCTCCTCTTTCAAATCTGGCAACTGCGTGGGCACCTTGTCTCCGATTGCAAAGGCAGGATATACGGTTTCCGTGGAGGCCATCAGCAAATAGCTGTGGCTACGTAACCCTGGCAGAATAGGGGGGGTGAGGACAAAGAGGCATCCTGAGCAAAGCAAAGCCCCCAAAACATCACCCAGAGGAGCACTGCAGGGTGCAGACTCAGAGACTTGGGCATTCAAGGACAGTGTGTGCTGCAGCTGGCGCTGACAAGGGGGTCCCATCCCACACCATACGATGCTCCTTTCCCAGGGCAGTGCCCTCGTGTGTCACCCAAGGGGACTGGGTGGCAGAGACTGAATGCACCTATGTGACATCCACGCCGGGGCTCTGGGACGTCACTGGGGCCTGGCACAAAAAATCACCGTGCAAGTCAGAGTGTGTCTTTTGGAAAACATTTTAGGTTTGAAGTTAACCCTGCGGTGGTGTGGGAGCCATCATGTGCATGTTGAACTGCCTGGATGTCAAATTACCTTTGCTGAGGGAAAACCCTATGTCTCAGTCACATTAGCAGCTTTTAGATGCCAGCTCTCCTTTTGTCTCTTCTCCTCCTGGCTTGGAGAATTTTAAAAAATCTCCCTTGTACTGATGCCTTCAGATCATGTAACATCACTTCTTTCCATCTCTTAGGATAGATTATCAGATTTGACACATCCATAAACAAGAAGGGACCGCTGTGATGGGCTGGTTGGATGTCCGTGTGCCATGGGCACAGACCAAGCCTGCTAAAAAGAAAGTCATCACAGGCTTTGTAGGGGGTTGATTCTCCTCTCTGCTAGAAAGTACACCTCCCATTTAGGCTTGAATTAGGTCATGAGTGGGTGCAGGCCAGAGTGGGGTAGTGGGTGTGACCAGCTGCTGACCATCCTCACCATGATCATCACGTCTGCTGTCACAGGCTTTGGCCACACTGCTGCCCCCCATCGCCCCGGTACCAAGTTCCCACAGGCTGGTGACAACCAGGTGGGCCAGCGGCAGAGCCCCAGAGCCCCTTTGCTGAAGATCTCCAGCCCAGGCCCTGTGTGGGGACCTCAGAGCAGAGCAGAGCCAGGGCATCCTCACCTCAGCTCTGCTGCATAGTGCCAACCACCAACAGTCCTGTGTGCTGCTGGAGTTGGAAGCCACCACACTGGGGGACAGAATTGCCCCCTGCAGCCGAGCGCTACTGAGCCTGCACACCATTCCTGGCCCCTGCTCGCTTCGGTTCTGCTCCTACAGAGGAGCGATGCAGGCGAAGCCCTGCTGAGGCGGGCAGAAGAAGCCTCTGGCTATTGGGAACCAAGCAGCCCGTGGCCAAGCACTTGGGCAAGTTCTGCGGTTTCTTCATGCCGGTGCCTCTGCCCAGCCCTGGAGGGTTCCCAGGAAGGGAACAGCAGTTTTTAAGCTGGTGCTCCCTCCCTCTTGTGCTCTTTCTCTCCCTACTTCCCGGCCAGCTCTGGAAGATTAGGCATATGAAGATCTTAATTCCCTAAATACATCTCTGATTTGTTTTAGCGTGACGCAGCCCTTCTGTTGAATGAAGCACACGCCGAGGTCATGCCCGTTCGCAGCCTTGCTGCTGCCACAAAATCCCTCCTGTGCCCACATGAGCAGCACTGCGGGTCCCCGTGACACCCACCGCCTTGTACCGGGCAGCGGGAGCAGTGGGAGGGGGACAGGAGAAGCGCCCTGATGGTTTGCAGATGTGATTTCATTTTTCAATTGTTTCTAATTTGCTTGGGGTTTTCTTTTTTCAATTCTAGAAAAGAGACAATTTCTTCAGGGAGTGTTAGCCACAAGCCTCATTTGGCATTGTTTTTTAGTCAATTGGTTTTGTCTTGTATTATTAGGAATATTATATTACATAATGATAAGCTGCGGTGACTTATTATGGGGACTATAAAGGGAGGCAGCGTGGGCATGTGGAGCACCAGCCACCGGCACAGGGCAGCCGCCCTCCCGGCTTCGTCATCTGCCCTTGCTCTGACCTTCAGCAGGTCTGTCGTCTCCCTGGGTCTCAGTTTCCCCTCCTGTAAAACAGGGCTGATATACGTGCCAGCTATTAGCTTAAAAGCTTTTCCATCCTTAAGTCAGAAAAAGATGAGTTTTTTTCCCTTTCCTCCATCCTGAGAAGCAGACGTGAGGATCTTCTGCACCTTTGCTATCACGGCTGAAAGCCATTGGAGTCCGAGCAGGTACGGCACCCTACCAACGCAACCCTGATCCCTGCGGAACGAGGCTGTGGAGGAGCAGAGATGGGAAGGAGCTACTCTGCCCACAGAGGCATTTTCCAAAAGCACTGGACAAGTGACAACAGGAAATCATAACTGAACTAAATCTGCCTCTTCAACCTCATTATTAGGATTGGCATTATATGCTCCGGAGAAAGTTCAACCTCTGTCTAAAATTTAGGGAGGTGGGAGCAAATGCTAGAAACCACGGGGAGAGAGGAAATGTTCCTGCACTTGGTGACAAGTCCAGCTGGAAGGAAAGGTGGGGTGGCAGGGGATGGGGATTCAGCCTCACGCCCTCTTTCCAGACATCAAGCTGCTGTTGGGGCGAGTGCTGCTAATCTCTGGGAAGCCTGGTAATTTGCTCCCTCTGCCTGAAGATTAAAGCAAATATTCCTCCGTTTCCATATTTAAAATTGTGTCCACGTCCAGTTGATGACAGTGTCTCAGCTTACTTTGTACACTTGAGCTGAACCACTGCTCCCGCCGATCCAGCCTCAGCCACCTCTGCCCTCCAAACACAGCACCTGATGCCCTCAGAAAACCCGTCAGCTTCGGCTCCAGCAGGAACAGCAAAATCCCCGCCCTTGAAGATGGATTGCCGCAGCCAGGTCGGCCAAGCACTGCGTTGGCTGTACCTTTACTGCTTCTGCTGCTGTTAATGACATCGGCGTGCATCGGGCAGGTTAAAGCACCTGCCTCTGAAGGCAGCGTGTACAGAGACCCAGCCCCCAGCAGCACCACCCCAGAGCGAGCTCTTCCTTGGATGTAAAATTACCGACAGTGAAGTGTATTGGTAGGCAGACAGAGAGGTTTCCACCTGTGCCCAGGCAGTGTCCGTGGGCTGCTGCCCGGAGAAAAGCAGGAGTAAGGAAGAAGCACAGAGGTAAAGAGTTATCTCGGGGCATGTGCTGTTTCCTCTACAAGCCTGCAGAGTCCGAAGCACTTCAATAGTAGTTAAACAATTGTTAAATAGTACTTCATCTTCAGGCCAGATAACAGTGCAAGCAGCCGCTGGCTGCCGAGTGACAGGCGGCTCGATAAAACCATCCACGCGGGAGAGGGGCAGTCCGGATCCCTTGGCCCAACGCCGCCTGTACCACACACCCCATCTCATTCCAGCTGCTGAAGTTTCCAAACCTGTGTGCCCCAAATGAAGCCCTGACATCTGGCTGAGCAGACCCGCTTCGAAAGACACAGAGCACAAAGGTCTCCTAACCACATCACGGCTCTGGGCTCCCGGGGTGGCAGCTGGGGATGCACGAGCTTTAGGGAGCCAGGCCTGGAGATGTCGCATCTAAATCCATCGGCTGAGCGAACACCCGCTCCTCACCGTGGGCCTCTGTGGAGGATTTGCCAGCACGTGTCCCAGGGCTGTGGGGGCCGAGAACGGGGTCATACCAGCCCTTCTGTGGGGTGGGGGGATGGCGGGGAAGGGGAGGCAGGCAGGGGCTGGCAGCGGGGCAGGGGCAGAGCAGGCGTGAGGCTCATTCATGGGACAACTCTGGCTCAACGTGACCCGGGAAATGAAATAAGGAGAGAGGAGGGGGGCTGGATTTCTTGATGCGCGTTTGTTTTTATACGCTGAATTTCCTGCTCGGGAAATCTAAGCGTAANCTGCCCGGCTGACTTTGCCGGAGGAAGAGGCGCTTACGGTAGAGGTGACCTTTCTAAATCCCTGCTTTGGACAGACATTTCCAATAAGTGCTGAAGAAAAGCCTGCCAGTTCCAGCTTTCTCAGCCTGCTCTCCATTTTCCTTCCATCCTCTCCAGGCTGAATTTAATCCGAGAAGGTTCCTTTGAGCTTTTGTGTGTTGCTGGGGGAGATGTGGGCGCACAAGGGATCGCGTTACAACTTTCATTTCCTGAAATGTTTGAGGGAACATCCAGGGTTTTATCCACACATCAGGCAAAGTTGAGGGCTCGGATTTCAGGTCTTGTCACTCAGCTGTCACCAAACAAATGAGCCTCTCAGAGCTGGAGACGGAGAGAGCTACCTGCTATTCATGACCCCGAAAGCAGGTGATCACTCATGGGAAAAGCAGGTAGAATTAATCATTCCGCTGTTCTCCATTTCCTCCCCTTTTTTTCGGCTGACCTGGACCCAGTGTGAAATCTGTCCTGGGGGGGGGTGGTGTGAGCGGGAGCGGTCGCGGGGGGGGGCGAATTAACTCCTTCCTGCCGGTGGAAATACAAAGCGGAGGGAGGTGAGAAACAGCCCCGGGGCTGCCTCCCTAAGGCTGCCTTTGCTGTGAAAAGCTTGCTGCGAGGTCAAGCCTAATGGAGGAGAGCTCAGCAACCTGCGCCTGGCTCAGCTCCAGGGCCTCCCTGCTCCAACCTGCCCGCCCGCCCCTTCCCCAGCCCGGGGGGGGGAGAGTTTATTTCCAGGGGTGGGTCCCTCAGCATCCTTCATCCCCTCCTTGCCATCAGCCGCCTGTTGGCAACTTCGTCCCTCTCCCTGTTAGGGAAATGGAGGGTCGGGGCGTGGGCAGGGCTCTGCGGCCGAGGGAAGGGGGGGGAGGCGCAACATGCGCGGCCCTGCGCGGTCCCGCTGCACAGCCGTCGGGCCCGACGGCAGCCCCCGGCCCGCAGGTCTGCTCTGGGGAGGGAGGGTTTGAGCGAGGGGGACACCCCCTGGCAGCTTCTCCCCCTTTCCCCCCACCCACCCCGAAAGTCAGCCCTGCTGCTGCCTGCGCGCAGGAAGCGCCTCTGCGCTGTTTGCTTTGAAAATAACCCCTGATTTGCGAGTGCCTGCGTGGCTCTCCTGCTGCGCAGGGCTGGAGCCCCGGGCAATATTTATCCTTCCTCTTCACCGAGCCCGTGGCTTGGAAAAAAAAAACCCAAACAAACAAAACAAAACGGAGCTGGAGTTTATCCATCCTCGGGGCGCAGAGCCCGCGGCTGCTCACCCTAATTTCCTCGGGGGTTCCCCCCTTTCTGCTCGAGGGGCTGCGCTGCTTCGTGGTGGATCGTGGCGGGGCCGGCTGAGCCCCCCAGGAAGGGCGATAAGGGTCCCCGGGTGGGGCAGAGGGCGAAGCTGGACTGGGGGACACGCACCGTCTCGTCCCCCAGGGTCCCCGTGGGGTGGGGGGACAGTGGGTTCCGGCTCCAGGCCCCCTCCCGGGCCGTGCTGCCGAGGCCGGGGTCGCTGCGCACTGGGGCGGGGGGAGGTGTTCTGTGCTCTCACCCCACTTCGGGTTTTGTCCCGGCTCCACCCGCGGTCGTGGATGCGCGGAGACACGTAGATGCGCACCCACGGGCGGGATTTGCGCCTTCCGCCCTGCTCCCACGGAGCTGCGTTGGGTCCTGCCAGGGGGGCAGGGGGATCCCCCACTGCCCCGGCCATGGCGCCCCAAAGGGTCGTGGGCGCAGGAAGCCTGGCAGGATCTGGGCTGAGCGCCCCGAGGGGGCGGCCGGTGCTAGACCGGAGGGAAACGGTATCAGGAGCCCGGGCACCGGGCCTCCCCCCGCTCCCCCGCAGCCGGAGCCGAGGAGGGCGAAGGGGGGGCGGATTCGCCGCCCCGTCCCGGCGCGGCTGGTGGGTCCGCGGGGAGCTCTGGTGCGTGTCCGGGGGCGGGGGGCGGCGGGCCCGTTTGCGGAGGGAACGGGAGGGACACGGAGCGCTGCGGTCGGGCGAGACCCTCCTGCAGAGGGTGACATTTCTCCATGGCCCAAGACCCCGAGAACAAACACGGCAGCGACTTAAATAAACACGCACTTAATGATGCAAAACGCTAACAGGGGGGACCGGCACCGGCGGCCCGGCCGCAGCGAGGCCCCGACGGGGCGGGCGGCGGGGGCGAGCCGCTCCCTCCCGGCCGGGCGCCCATATCCCACGCAAGCCGGTCCGGTGGGTCCCCTCTCCTCCCTCGGTTAGGAAGCAAACGGCCTGCCCTAGCGTCGGGAAGGCACCGGCTGTCCCCGTCCCCCCCGCAGCCCCGAAGCGACTCTGATGCAGCCCGTCGAGGGAAGAGGGGGGTAAAGGTGGGCACCTGCAAAGAACAGCGCAGCCTGGGTGTTCTGCCATCAGCGTTGTTTAATTTAGACTGTTTAGGTACAATAGAAAATAAACCTGAAAGCACATGCGATTTTCGGTAACAAATACTCGAGACAGACAGCGTCGTCCATGGGCTCTCCGCAAACCGAAGGAGGAAGGCGGCGAGCAGGGACCGGCGGGAGAAGGCAACGCGGAGCCGGTGGGGCAGCCCGAGAAATACTCGTTCAGGAGGAAACGGCTGTCAACTTTTTATTATCCTAATTTTTAGCCACATCGATGCATTTCACCACGGAGGAGAAGGATGCCAGGGGGAGGAGGGGGGGAGCATGGGCCCACGGGAGCTTGCTTGCTAACCACCTCGCACAGCCGCAATAAGACATAGGCACTTGTTAAAAACTCTAATACTGCAGCTTTTGCTTTTTTTTTTTTTTTTTTNATTTAAACTACATCGAAATCTTTCTGGTAAGGCTAAATATGAAAAATGTAAACGTAACTTCCCCTCCCTCCTCCCGCTACAACACAGGGCTCGGTACAGCGGTTTGCTCCCTCTGCCTCCGTCCCAGCTCCTCTCCAGCCCCGCAGGGACCCAGCCGGGCAGCAGCAGGGATGCACCGGCCACCCGTGCCCCACCGCGCCTGCGGGGCTGGGATTTATTTGGGTGGAATCGGATCCATCTGGGTTTGGGGTTTTTTTTTTTTTGTTTTTTTGTTTTTTCTTTTTTGTAATTCCCGCTGGGACCAGCTCGTTTGAACTCGAAGGGCTGAGGGTTTCTGCTGCTCGCTGCTTTTGGCTACGTGGAAAAAAAAAAAAAATAAAAATCATGGTGATAGTGGGAGACGCTGGGAGGGAACTGGACCAGGAGCCGATGTGGGGTTGAGAGAAAGAGCCGAGAGTCCCGTCAAAAATCAGCGGGTGAGCTGTAAAACCGGGTGCTGTCCTCTATGTACAACCCAGAGCCTCTGTCCCCGAGCAGAACCTCCTCTCCCGTTCCTCCGGCCGCCCGCTGCGGGCCTTTAGGATCCCAGATCCACCAGGCTGGACGTGAGGGGTCCCAGCAGCGAGTCCTGGAGCTGGTGGCCTTGGAGGCTGTGAGGGGTCTGGGATGCAGCTAAGCCGCTCAGGGAGTAGCCGGAGCTCCTGGCGTGGCTGAGGTTCCCCTGCAAAAGCAGGACCGAGTTCTGATCCGGGCTTTGGGGAGGAGAAAATTCTTCCTCGGAGCTGGACATGAGGGGTTTGCTCCCATCCAGAGGCGAGAGTTGGTTCGGTTTGTTGGTGGCCGCGTTGTTGTTTTCCGTGTTCTCCCTGAGGAAAGGCAAGAAAACGCAACAGGGATGTTAGGGCGGGCGGGAGGCGTCGGGGATGGACGCCGCGCTGATACCCCCCGGTAAATCCTTCGCGTTTTATTTCATCGTGGGAGCAGATGCCTCTCCCCAGGGGAAAAAAAGAAAAAAAAAAAAAAGCCNTTTTCATAACGGATCGCCCCCATTTCTTTTTACCCTCCTATAAATAGGTGCACACCGCACAGCCTGATAATTTAGGCGAGGAGGAAAAGTTGCAGGAGGGGAGTATTTGGGGGGGGGGCGATTTTTCTCTTTTTAGTTAAAAAAGAAAGCGCGGCCCGGGGACGAGCAGGGTGCGGAGTTTTCACTAGGAGGCTCGGTGAGGAGGTTGCTGGAGGAGACAAAAAACGGGGCGATGCCCTCCGTGGCTGTCTGCTTCGCCGGGCCGAGTCGCCGCCCCGCACCGAGGCCACCGGGGGTGGCCTCGGTGCGGATCAGCGGCTCGGCCCGGCCAGCGCGTCCCCATCCCTCTCTCCCTCCGGTTCCTTCCCTCTCGATCCCGGGGCTGCATCTCTCTCCTCCTCCGGGTTTCGGAGCTACCCTGTCCGATCCCCGGCAATACCCGAGCCGGCATCCCGGAGGCTCCGGGACCGCGTCGCTCCCGGTTTACCCGGGGCGGCAGGCAGCAAACAAAGGCGGCGGAGCGGCCTGGAGAGGCCGGTGAGGGGCTCGCTATTCCCCCCGGGCAGGTGGGCTCGGGCGGTGGGGAGCGGGATCCAGTGGATCTCGGGTGGAAAACCCACTTGGGTTTCCACGGAGGGGGAAAATGCAACGCGGTCCGGGAAAAAAAATGGAATTCGGAGGGAGCAAGGTATTTTCGCTGCTCCTCTCCTCAGCCTCCGCCGGGTGCTCGCCGCGCTCCCGGGGCTCCCGGTCGGGCAGAAAAGGGGGGGGAACGGAGGGGATGGGGGGGTGGCAAGTACCTTTCCTTCGCCTCCGCCGCTCGGTCCCGCTGCCTCCGGTTCTTGAACCAGTTGCTGACCTGGGTGGTGGTGAGACCGGTGGCTTCCGCCAACTCCCGCTTCTCCCGGGGGGACGGATAGGGGTTGTGGGCGTACCATTCCCGCAGCACGCCCCGGGATTTCTCCTTGAAGCAGTAACTGGTTTCCTCGCCGTCCCAGATGGTGCGGGGCAAAGGGAATTTTCGGCGGACGCGGTATTTGCCGACGGCGCCCAAGGGTCTGCCCCGCAGCTTCTCGGCTTCCACGTAGTGAGCCTTCAGCCAGAGCTGCTGCAGCTTGGGGTGGTTGTGGGGAGAGAACTGGTGGCTCTCCAGGATCTTGTAGAGCTCGCGGAAGTTGCCGCGGTGGAAGGCCACCACCGCTTTGGCCTTCAGGACGCTCTCGTTCTTGTGCAGGTGGTCGCAGGCCGGCAGCGACCAGAGGAACCGACCCAACCTCTCCAGGTTCCCCCCTTGCTGCAGCACCTCGCAGACGCAGGCGACCTGCTCCTGCGTGAAGCCAAACGACGGCAGCATCGACATGGCCGGGCGCGGCGGCGGCAGGAGGAGAAGGAGGAGGAGACGGCGGCGGCGGGCACCCCGGGGGAGCGCGGCGGCGGAGGGGCGGGGGGGAGCCGCCCGCCGGGC
>VUYV01000120.1:1919279-1947689 GCA_008711295.1 Anarhynchus alexandrinus
CCGGCCTCGACCGCCGCGGCTGCGCTTCCCGCCGCCGCCTCTGCGCGGGTGCGGCCGCGGCCCCGGCGGCAGCGGCAGCGGCGGGGGGGGAAGAGGGGGAGTGTGAGCCCCGCCGCCCCGCACCCCCCGGGCGCATCCCTGGGGAAGCCGCTCCCGGCAGACTTTGTCTTTCTTTCTGCCACACTTTTTCCCCCAAAAAAACCCTCCTGCCCCCCCCTTCCCGCCTGCTCGCCGTCGCTTGCCAAGCAAGCCCGTATTTAATTACCTTAATGCTGGGGATGAATAAATAATGCTTCAGTGAATAGCTAAATAATACGCGGGGCCCGATGGCGCTCTCCTGCCCCCCCCTCCCCGTGCGGCCCTCCTGCCCCCCGCTCGGCCCCGCTTGGCCTCGGGGGAGGGGGGTCCCCGTTGGGTCGGGGCAGCCCCGCCGAGCCCCCGCGGAAGCCGTGCGGGCGGCGAAACTGCACCGACCGGCGGCGCGTTAATTAGCCTAATCCTCATTTGCACACCTCGCTCAAAAGCAATTATTAAAAAAAATTAGAAAACAATTAGGCTCGCTAAGCAAAGATAATCTATTGTCGGGAGCCGGGACGGGCTGGGAGATGAGGACAATGCGGTGAGATAAGGGCAGGGGAGCGGTGGGAAGAGGGTGTCTTTATGACTCTATTTATCTTTGATTAGATAAGTCGAACCCGGCATTTTAAGCGCACTCCAGAACGCTTTTGATTCAAGAACGAGTTCGCTCCGCGGGTGCTAATAACCATCACGGGGCTCTTTAAAACCTGTTTGTCTTCACTAAAGACACTCGGATTTATTTGACTTTAAATGCTCCCGGTTAAGAGCAGCCCGTTTGCGGCCGAGGCGGAGAAGGGCTCCGAGCCGGGGCCGGCGGCGCTCCCGCTGCCCGCTCCTCGCCTGCAGCCGCTGCCCGCTCCCCTCCTCGCGATACGACATGGGAAAGGCCGGTCCCGATATTTTCCTAAATCCAGATTGTTGTTTTTCCCATGTACTTCGCGTCTCGGGGCTGTTTAAAATAAGCCCCTGCCACCCAGTCTGTACAGTGACTTTACTATGTGCACTGGAGTCAGGGCGCTTCTATATCCCATGACCATGTGTCTGGTAATTTTCCCTTGCCATTTTATTTTAGTACTTATGATGTTGCAGATGAGGTCTTAAAGAGCTGCAATGTCCTCCCAGAAGGAATGTCTGCTTGGAACAGATCCTTATTGACAAGGCAGCTGTGTGGGGACCGGAACGGAGCCTTAAACCCGGCTCTAAAATCAACTAATACCCTAAAGTCTGGAGCAAGTGCGCAGAATTATAACGCATGGGCTCGCAGCCGCCCGCGGCCACGTCCTGGCGGAGCAGTGCCCTGCCCAGCCTGGGAGATGGGCTCCCCCATCCCTCCTTTTTATTGGTATTAATTTTTCTTTTTTTTTTTCTTTCCGATAAGGTGCCCGGTTCGGGAAAAGCACAGACTTGAGGGCTTATACCTTCAGGATGAAGAGGAGAGAAATACAAAGCGGGGATGAGGAAGGTCCTTGCCATTTTAACGAGGGCGGTTTGCTTTTGCCCTCACATTTCTCCACTTTTTTATTTTATTTTTTTTTTTCCTTTAAAAGGCCGACCAAAACAAACACCGCTCTCGCTGGGAATAGGCAAATTGTCCCGCTGCGGCCGGCGGCAGAGCTGACAGGGACGGGCGAGGGCTGAGCCGAGGCTTCCCCGCGATTTCCGAGCGGGACTTTATTCTTCCATGTCACCAAAATTCACACAAGGAGGGGACAGACTCGCCGGGGTCTACCTGGGAGTTACACACTGCAGACGAGAACCGGTCAGCATCAATGTTAATTATTGCCCGGGGTTGGTTTTCCTTGAAAATTGGAAACTTTTCACTTTAAACCACGGAAAGAGGTAAATGAATTCCCAAACCGCCCCATCCCATTTAGCCCTTGAAAATCACCCAGAAAAAAAAATGGTTTCGAGCCGCTCCGACAAAAAAAAAAAAANCAAAGCAGATTCAAATAACTAAATAACAACATAACGGCGCGGAGCTGCCGCCGGCTGCTTCTCTGTCGTTTCTTTTTCGGCAGAAAAGGAGGCGCCCGGCGGGCTCACCCCGCTTCCACCCGGGGCAGAGCGCTTGGCTTCCCCCCCGCGGGGTTCCCTCCGCCGCCGGGGCCTGGCACCTCCGCGCCCGCGGAGAAGAGGCGACGGTCGGCCGCGGGGGCCGGTGCGCGGCCGCGGGGGCCTCCGCGCCTCTCCCCGCTTGCCGGGGCACCCACCGGCTCCGTTTGTGCGGGAAATTAATTTATTCGCTTATTTATTCGATGCAGCGATATACAGCGCAGAGCGGGGGTGAAGAGGGATCCCACGCAACGCTCTGCGGCTTTTCCTCGATTTCGCCAGAAAACCAAAACAAAGCAAAGAAAAAATAACCCGAACAAGACTCCCATCTCCCCCCTCCCCGACCTTAGAAAGCAAGCTCTTCCCCAACCAAAAATATATTTTTTTTTTTCTTTAAGTGTGGGGGTCTGGAGGAAACAAATAGCGCTACAAAATAAAATCAGCAGTTTGGGTTTTTTTTTCGGAGCCCCGTCTCGGCATGATGATAACTGGGGCTGGAGGCTGGGAGCCGGCGGGGCAGTAACACAACGCTGCCGCTTTCCGAACCTTTCGAAGGCGAAATCCAAAACCGACCCATTAAGTCAATGAGGTTTGTGTTGTAGAGGGCTCCTTTCCCATCCACTTGCTGTTCTGAAAAATAGATCGCATTTCGTTATCTCGAGTGAGGATCTGCAACGTGATACCGGATCTGCGCTGCCTTCCCTGCCGAATGTGAGGCGCAGGGGAGACAGCCAGCTTCCCCGGCTTATTCCTACACAATAAAGGATTTGTATTTTCTTTCTCTCCCTCTCTTCCCCCCTCCTTTATTATTCTATTTTTTTAATGAGGAAGGACAAGCCCCCCCCCGCCCTGCATCCCTCTTGTCTTGCAGGAGCCTTTGGCCCGACGCGCCTGCAAACCGGTGCAACCTTTAATTACTTGTTAGTAAATTACCCTCCAGACACCTGTAAAAACAAAAGCGGTGTTCCGCGGGGTGGGGGCCGTGTCCCTGCCCGGCTCCCCCGCCGTCCGCGCCCCGGGGGTGCACCGGCGGCTGAGGGACCCCCGCCCCAAGCGGGGTCAGGCCGGGCCGGGGCTACCGCAGGAGGGACGGGACGCGACGCGACGGGGCGAGGGGCAGGATAAGGATAAGGCCTTCCCGGTGTGGCCCCGGCGGGGGCGATCCCCAGGGCACAAAGGGCTCTTTCTTCGCACACTTACCGGGACATTTTTCAAAGGATTAGAGGTGATCACGCGTTGGCTTTTTCTCTCCGAGGGCCGATACGTCTTACTGTCCCTGTCCCCCCACATCCTTATTTTCGCCTGCTTTTGTCGTGGGACACCCCCCTACCACCCCCTTTTCCTGCTCGCTAATGTACCTCCTGGATGCTGATTCTTTTAAGCTACGAAGAATTTCCTTTTGGGAGGTGAAACCCTCCAGCTCCTCCTGTTCAGAGGAAAGTGCTAGTGATGGTAATACGGGGTGACACTAAATAAACAGTTAAAGCAGGGCTGGAAAGATGGAGTTAATTATCCAGTGAGCTACATTTAAACCGAGACCAGGAGGGGCTGATTTGTTTTGGCGCAGGGAACTGAGAAGGAGACGAGCCACCGAGGTCTCCTTGCTCCTCTTTGGAGGCTCCTTAACTCGTCCTTGCTGTCGCCGGCCCGGGGACCAGCTTTCGGCGCGGGTGGGTGAGCCCGGCAGCGGGCCGGGCCCCCCCCCGAGCCGCCGCCTGCGCAGCCCCGGGGGGGTTCGGTACCACCCGTGCATAGGAGCGGGCGATTTGAGGGGGTCCAGAGGTGTGGGTTGTTTTTTTTTCCCCCCATGTTTGTTTGCTTTTACTTCCCCAGAAGTTAGATAAATTCTCATCTGGGCGGCTGGCCGGTGTCTGTGCTCCTCAGGTAAGTCTGCATACGAGCAGCAGCCCCGCGATGCGCTTTTGTTTTTTAAATTTTCCCTCCTCCTTCCTTCTTTTTTTCTCCCTCTCTCTCTTTTTTTTTTTTTTAAGAAGTCTGATATTAATAATCCCCGTATGCCCCTCTTTCCGGGTCATTACGGTACTGCTGGTCTCTAATCAATCCTAATGCGATGGCAATTGGAGTCTCTGATGAATGCATCTCAGGTTTCTTGTAATGGCTCTACCACATTTTCCTGGACCTCCTTCTTTAACCTGAGATGCCAGGGGGACGTCTCCGTTCTCAGCTGCTGATTACTTCAAGATGTTTGGGCTGGTGTGGGGAGAGAGGGAGCGAGCGAGGCAGTCTGCCCCTGAATAATCTGGAACTGAATTGGATGAGCCGTTTCCTAAATCAAAGGACAACGGCGGGGTTTAACTCCTTTTCTGCACGGAAGCCTGCCGGCTTGCCGTCCAGCCGCCACCGGCTACGCCGCATCTCCCCTGCGTGTTCGTGTCCGTGTGCGTGACGCGACCCTCGGGTACCCACTCACCTCCGGAGTGCGCATCAGTTGTGGTCCCCCCAGGCAAAAGGGGGACCCCCTCCTATCCGCAGCGGCTCACACCTCCTCAAACCCCGCAGTGCCGCCGGGAGGATCGGCTCTGCCCCACGCCGGGGGGTGGGAGCCCCCCGCGGGCGCGCAGGGACCGCGCAGCAGCAGCGCGTTATTAGCAAGGCGATTCGCATTTTCGCGGCATTGTTTTCCTTCCCATTTCTCAGCATAATGGCATTTGCCGTAACCCGAGACAATGATAATTGCAATTTCTGCTTCTCCCCCCCACCTTTTTTTTTTTTTTTTNTTTTTTTGAAAATAAGATAATGCAGCTCGAATTAGGCCGTGGCCAAATTGGGCGCTGGGCTGCCGCGGGGATCGATCGCTGCTTGCCCGCGGCACAAGCTTCCCCGCACCGGCGGGAGGTTTTCCCCGAGGTGCGGCTCCTCCGTGGGAGAAAAACACGTCCCGACTGCCTCTCTGTGACCGAATGTGCCCCAGCGCAACCCAACACGCGTGGGCAGCTTCGTCTGCGCTCCTATGAAATGAGGGTGTTGGGGGGGTGTGGAATAAGTATTTGAAACGAATAATTTAATTTCCCTGCGCCGGGGTGCGATGTAAAAATGAATCCCCTGCAGAAAAGCAGCGAGGCTTTAAGTCGGCTCCTTCTCCTGCGGGGTTTGGCCCTGCGTGGGGAGGCAGGAGCACGGCCGCGGGTGGGATAGCTGTGCTGCATGTGTGTGTGGGGGGGTTCTCGCTGTACCTCAGCAGCACCACAGCTGCCATAAATGAGTCATTCGCAAAATCGAAACAAACCAAGGACGCCCTCTCCCCCCCTTTCCGACCCCGGTGCGCGCCCCCTCCGCGCCCGCGGTGGCGGCTCCAGCGCGGCCGGCGGAGCCCGGCCCGTTCCGGGCGCCCCGCGGCGGGCGTGGGGGAAGGCCTCCAGCACGGCGGGAGCCGGCCACGGGCACCGCGCTGTCCCGCGTGGGACAAAGCGCAGGCGCGGAGGGGGCTGCCCGCGGAAGCCTGCGCGATGCTCGCAGCTGGGAGCCGTGGGGGGGCGGCGGGGGCCCCGGGGCAGCGGCACCGCGGACCCTCGCCTGCGTCCGTAGCGTGTAACACCCACCCGTGTGCACACACTCGGGTGTGCACCCAGTCGCCCCCTTGCACACCCACCCGTGTGTACCCACCACCGACCTGTGCGCACACACCCGTGTGCCCCCTCTCCCAACATCCACCTATGTGCGCTCACCCACCCACCCACGTGTGTGCACACTCATCCACGTACGTATACACCCGCTCCCATGTGCATACAGACACTCGGGTGCACAGTCCCTCACCTATGCATACACATCCCTGTCTGTGCACCCGTGTGCACATGCCCACTCACGTGCGCGCACACCCACTCGTGTAGACATTAACCTGCGTGCACACACCCACTCACGTGTAGACATACACCCGTGTGCCACTCCGAGCCATGTGAACACTCCCACAGCGCTGTGTGCGCACACCCACCCACGTGTCCACACACCACCTACGCGTGCACCACCCACACGTATCGGTGACACCCACCCGCGTGCCTCCCCCACGCGTGTGTGGGGCAGGAAGCCGAGTGCTCAGGAGCGGCGTGCGAGCGGGTCCCGACCATTATCCCTTCCTTAGGTGACGGCTGGGGCAGGGGGGCGCTGGACACCGGGAAAACTGCAAAAAACCCCTCAACCCCCCCTTTTTGGAAAAAAAAAAAAAAAAAAAAAGAGGGCGTGGGGANTCTGCAAGATATTGCAATGATTTTCCTGCCAAAAAAATGGATTTTTTTTTTTTTTAAATTAAAATTTCAGGAAAAAAAAATGAATTTGGAAGGGGGCTGCCAGGCTCCCCAGCATCACTCTTCCCTGCCCTCCCCAGGTCGAGGGGGTGAGCCCAGGGGCAGCACTGCCTCCGGGGGGTACTGAGGTGACCCCATTGGCCCCCCCGGCCACCTTGTCCCCATGGCTGTAGTGTGATGGGGGAGTGCAAACCTGTCCATTTTCGGTATTCCTTGCCCCCCCCCCCTTGCCATCTTCAAGCCCAAATCCATCTCAGCCACCTGGCCGGTGCAAACGGCGGGGACCGGGGACAGGATTTACATAGAGGGCTCCGTTTGCCTACGCGCTTTGCATTCGGGCACTGAACAAATATTTTTCATTGCCGGGGGACTGGGCCGATTGCGGCGGGGCCAATGGAAGAGGAACCACCAACCCCTTGGATGGGGGCACGTGTGATTTCGGGAGGGCGGCCAGGCCCTGCGGCGGGGCGGCGGGTGCCTGCCTGCGGGGATAAAGGGGTCGGGGGGCCCGTCCCGCACCCGCCGCCTCGGTGGGTTTCTGAGTGAGGGACCTTTCACCTCTCATTAGTGATGCCATCAGTGGCTTGGCAGAGCGGAGCTGAGGTCATGTTACATATGGCACGCAGTCTGTTCAGCGCCGGCAACGCCAGCTTTGAAATTTTAGAGAGGGGAAAGGTCACCTTGCGTAAGCCGAGGTCTGGGGGTCCTCCGCTCTGTCTGCACCCTGGGTGGGTCTCCATATGCCTCCATCATCGCCAGCCTTGCTCTGTCTGGCCATGCGAGATGCTCAGCTCGTCTTCTGCCTCCCGAATTTGCAGGGAATCACTTAAATGAAGGGAATACTTTCACACTGCCTTTTCCTTTTCCCTTACAGAACACCTCTCCCACCACTGGGTTGGGTTTTCTTTGTTTTGTTTTTTTTTTCTTCTTCTCTTCCCAGCATAAATCTGTCTCTAATGACTGATTATTTTTTCAAACAACACATAACGCAGCTTTCCAGGAGAAAATGAGTTGTCTCTGTTTATCAGCAGATCTGCCCAGATGGATAAGTTTACCTTTCTTAGACCTGGGTATATAATTTCATAGACCTTCAAAAGTGTTGTGCTTCCATGGCGATTAGAACTTCTCGCTCCTGAATCTTGCTGGGGTATTTCAGGTTTCATGCCACTGGATCTTAGAAAAGCACATCTGTACAGTCGTATTTCTTGCATCTGAAGAGCCGAAAAAAAAGCAAACCCAGTATATTTTGTGTTTGGGAATATATGACACGTTATGTTAAATTAATTCCTGGTGTAATTCACTATGTTGAATTACATTTTTTGTAGGGCCCTGTTGGGGCTTCATCCGGAATGATTTGGAGGTGGTGACTGCAGGCAAGAAGTTACCGTTGTCCCGCGTACAGCGGCTGACAGTGTCAGTTCATGCCCCTTCTCAGCCCCGCTGCAGAATCTTATTTTGCAAACTCTGTTTTTTTTTTAAATACACGGGGCCTGATTCTTAAGCTCTGAAAGTAACTCGTATGGGAGTTTCTGGCATGCAGCTGTTGCAGAGAGATCTTCAAAAGGACAGTTTGCTTCTACGCAGGTCATCGCTAGAAAGGCTCTAAATGAAATAGATGCTTATCTTGAGAATCCCTGAGAAGCTGGAGCTGAACCAACATGCACTGCAGATTCAGGATACACCTTTCTGCCTGCTCCAGTGAGGCATCCGAACAGCCACATTAAAGGGAGCTCGTTCTGATCTCCTACTAATAGGGCTACTTGTGTGGATTTTAATTTTTAAATAGGAATAGCCTTCCGCCTCCAGTCAAAGAGAGGGGTTTGCGAGCAGAGGGATGAGACGGCTTATTTTCAGAAATGGAGATGCTGAGATCCGTCTATGTTTTTTGTCACAAATGACGTTTTCATAGCGTGGGGCTAAACTGCGCTCTTAGTTATTGAGTGCAAATCTGTCCATTTAAATGGAGCTCATTGCAAGCGGGAACGGGATTTAGCCATAATTTTTCCACTGCTCTCTAATCACTGGAGTCTGAAGAAAGCAACATATGTATAATGGTAGCTGAGATGCAGGAGGAGTAGAAGCTTTCTACCAATGAGAACCACATTAAATAATTAATTCCCAATTGCCTTTCTACATTAGTGCTTTCAGCTAAAAAAGCCGGGTCGGCTTTGTAAGGCCTCAGGCAATGAAACATTTGGTGCATTGTCAGTCCAAAAGTGGAGGTAATAGATATCCAGGGCGGGCTGGGAAAGTGCTACTCTCCATCCTGCCATTTGCATATTCCAGCTGCGCAGCCTCATTTCTCATCCCCTCCTTCGCCTTACTTAAGTTTGACAGGGCAACATCGTTTCCGAGGTAGCTGCTGAGGAAGCCAAAATGGTATTTATTTTACTGAACCCAGAGGAACTTATGTTTGAGTCTAAAAACGGAGTATACAAAAATTGGTTTCACTTTTATCAGCAGAACAAATCTGACGGGTTAATAAAGAAAGGAATGAATTTCCCCCTCCTTTCCCACTTGCCCCCCCCTTACCCCATCTGCAGGTCCCCAAGCTCAACCTGTCATCTCAGGTCAGGTTGGGATCTTTCGGGCTTGTACATCATTCGCAATAAAGATCTCGCCATGAGAAACGAGCTAACAACCTTTTGATGTGCAAGTCATCAGAGACTGCTCCGCTCGCCTTCTGAGGTAAATATACGTGCGTGTGTGTGTAAAGCTGAAGAAGAAATGGAAGCATCGGAATAAATTGCCTGGGGAGGTGGGAGATTCTGTTAAAAACAGGTCGAGACAAACATCTGTCAGAAGATACCGACGTCTATTTGATCCTGTCTCGGAGCTGGGGAAAAGACTGAGTGGTGTTGTGGGGTCCTTTCCAGCCCTGAGAGTCTATAGGTATATGCATATATACGTGTGTGTGTGTAGGTGTATATATTTATGTCTGTGTGTGTATATATATATATTTCCAAACTTTCTGTGACCAGCTCTTGGCCTCCATGATACCTTGTGGCAGTGAATCCTGTAGGCTAATCACACATAGGTTTGTTGCCTCTCGGTTTCATTAAATTTGAGTTTTAGTTCCATTTAATGTCCTTTGTGCCTCAAGTGGATCTGGATGGGACCACAGTGTCTAATCTACTGGCTGTATTTTTCTCCCCTCCCTTTTTCTTCAGCTTTTTTTATACCAAGGGAAGTCCCTTCAATTCTGGGAGCTTTTTGGTGATTCCACTGAACTCCCAGGGCACATCTGTGAGCCCACTTGGGGTTACACTTCTTGAGGTAAGGTCGTGATAGTAGAAAATTATCTTTATTACTAGATGCAACAGACAGGTTCCTGGAGAAGCTGTTTGGCTGAAGGAAGAGGATGTCATTTCATGACTTGGGGGTTTATTTATTACTATTTTTATACACAACCACTTTCCAAAGCATCCCTGTGCTTTAAAGACAACGTGGTCATGGCCACTGCTGGCACCCCTATAACTTCTTTCCAAGCATGCAAACTTCAGCAGGACTGCTGGAACTGCGTTTGAAGAGCTTACTTGTGTTTATGCATGGGGGACAGGGAGTTACCAAGGGCACGGTCCTTTACACAGGGCCCCATTTTAAATTCTTCAATTAGAATTCATTTGGAAGTGAGTTTTATCACTGTGACACCTGGAGGTTCCCCTAAAGAAGGGGACCTGTGCAACTCAGCATTGGAGATAGAGGAGAGGCTGTTCCATGACACGTTCCCAGTTTTGCAGGGCTGGTCTGAAGGAAATTCTCTGGCTAGTGACGTCACTAGCCCTAGAGCACACCTACACCAGGCAATGCTGATATTTCCTGCAGCACCACCACCTCCCAAAAGCTGTGCCCCTGGTCTGTGAAGCACCGCTGCACCTCCCTGGCGACTGCTGGGTAGAAGCCCAAGTGCTGCAGTGAGTTGCAAGAACCAACACCAAACTTCACAGCGGAAATTGAACCCTGAGTTTCTGAAGCCAAATGCTGGGATGAGCCAGGCTGGAAAACTCATTGTGATTTGGGCTTTTAACCCCACTACTAGCCTTCATGAGGCTTATGAAGTGACTTCTCTTGTCTGTCCACCTTACCCTTCCAAATGATCTTTGTCGCCCATAGCAAAGGCATGAGAAGGAGGTCTAGCAACTGCATTTGTAACCTGATGTACTAGCTGAAATCACCAGTTACTGCAGAGTAAATTAGTGTACTAGGGTGTACTCTGTGATGACCACGGACAGAACACATCACTACCTCTGCTGAGTGTGACAAGGCAGCAGCTTCCAGCCTGGGGACAGGCAGTAAGTCCCAACACCACCCCAACATGAGCAGCTGGAGCTTCAGAGTCCGTCCTCAGGCAGAGTTTGAAGAGTAGCTGAGAGTTAAGTTCACCTTTCAGACGTACCCTTCTGGTAGACAGTGAACGGAGTTCTCCTATGTGTTTGTTCAAAGACAGCGAGCAACAGGGAGAAGAAGGTGGCTTATGAGCTCCTTGGGCAGCAGGGTGTACAAAATGAGTGACGCTCTTCCAGGTTATGCTATATCTCAACTCATGGTGGGATGTGATATAGGTTTCGACATCAGGACAAGGAACCCTTTGGAAACCAGCCTCTGGCAGAGCTTGGTTAGGCAGCCCAGTAAAGGCAGAGGCAAGAGAGGGACATGTGACTGTTCCCTATCAACATGTCCGAGAGTTCAGAGCTGTTTAAGGGGAAGGACAAAATGGGTGCAGGACAGATGAGCATGAGCTGACTGTGAGCACGCACAAGCTGGACATTGGAACAAGGTCTCCAGCCAGTGGTACATGGTGCCCTGCAACAAGGGGGATAAAATCTCGCTAATTTTACAAAGGAGCTCAGTGCGTGTATGAAAGGGCTGAGATGAGGTGTTCCCCTGTTCTGACCCTTAGTATTTACCCTTAACTGCTCGGCGGAGAAGGACCTGGGGGTGTTGGTTGACACCTGGCTGAATATGAGCCAGCAGTCTGCCCAGGTGGCCAAGAAGGCCAACAGCATCCTGGGTTGTGTCAGGAATAGTGTGGTGAGCAGGACTAGGGAAGTGATCATTCCCCTGTACTCAGCACTGGTGAGGCCCCACCTCGAGTACTGTGTTCAGTTTTGGGCCCCTCACTACAAGACAGACATTGAGGTGTTGGAGTGTGTCCAGAGGAGGGCAACGAAGCTGGTGAAGGGTCTAGAGAACAAGTCTTATGAGGACCAGCTGAGGGAAGTGGGATTGTTTAGCCTGGAGAAAAGGAGGCTGAGGGGAGACCTTATCGCTCTCTACAGCTACCTGAAAGGAGGTTGTAGAGAGGTGGAGGTCAACCTTTTCTCGCTAGTAACAAGTGATAGAACAAGAGGAAATGGCCTCAAGTTACGCTAGGGGGGGTTTAGATTGGATATTAGGAAAAAGTTCTTCACAGGAAGGGTTGTTGAGCATTGGAACAGGCTGCCCAGGGAAGTGGTTGAGTCACCATCCCTGGAGGTATTTAAAAGACGGGTAGACATGGTGCTGAGGGACGTGGTTTAGTGGTGGGTTTGGCAGTGTTAGGTTGATGGTTGGACTTGGTGATCTTCAAGGTTCCTTCCAACCTAGACAATTCTATGATTCTATGAACCTATTTAAGCCATCACTTTTCACGAGGTCTGCCTGCACGGGGTCGGGCAGGCACAACACTGAAGGCAGAACTTCCCGGCCAGTGAGTCCTTATTTGCCCTTCCAAAAGTGGCACATTTGAATGCACTGGAGGCATCAGCCAAGTCAGATAGTCTTTTGGGGGGAAGGCAGGGAAGGAAGGGGGGGTGTCTTCCCCCCATTTTGTTTTCTACATTCCTTTTGCTGGTGAACCGTTACCGTTGTGGCTGAAGCGGTTTGTCTGATGCCTCTTGGATTTGTACTGCAGCCAGCGCTTCTGATTCTGTCTGGCCACATATTGTATTTGGCTGGTTGGCTCTCTAAAAATTCCTCTTTTTTTTTTGGCTTTTCTTTTTTTCACTCTGTGGCATTTTAATATCTCACAACAGGCACCTTTACAAAGAGATTAAAGGTCTAAACCCAAACATCTGCTTCATAGGCAAGCTTTAACACAGGTAACAAGTAAGAACCTCTTGTAAAAGAGAACTTGGGGAGGATTTCTTGAGTGCGGGTAATACTTTTAAAACATTTCTTCCACAACACTGAGGAACTACAAACAATTCCTGAGCTCACATTCGTGCAGACCAGCAGGAAATATTTAGGTAATTAAAGACTTACAACCATTTTAGGAGAAGCTAGGAGAGAGTGAAGCTGTATTGACCTTGAAAAGTTTCTACAGTGATAAGAAAAAATCCATATGCTTTCGGACGGGGATTGGATGCAGTTCGGCTACGGGGAAGGAAAGAGAGGAGCCCCAAATCCTTTAAGCTATTCGCTTAACCCTCTAGTAGAAAAAACATTGGAAATGTAGTTGGGGCTGTGCTGGACCTGCACAGCCAACAGACTCACGCAAGGAGCAAGGAGCCCTTGACTGGGAGATCAGGAGTGGGTTTGTCCTACTACAGACATTTGTAAATGAATTTTTAACTCAACTCCCTTCCTTTTGGTGACTTAGAATAGATTTTTTTTCCCTCCATCACCTGAGAGGATTTTTTTTGGGGGGGATACAGTTCCCATGTTCTCTCATTTTCCATTTAAACTGTCTGGCTGGTAAGTCTGGGGAGCTGCTTGCCAGTTCCCTCCTGCATCCATCCTCTCCTGCCTGGCACACGGGGTGGGATGCGTTAGCAGGTGCGGGATGCCTGCCAGGGGAGGTCGGGAGTGACCACAGCACAGAGCCCTTCCCGAGGGCTGATTTTGGCAAATGCCAGCCTGGCCCAAGGCCGTGGAGGACCCCTTACCCCGCGGTAACAGTGTGGGTCCTGGCCGCACAGAGACGGCTCGGCGTGGAGCTGGTGCGCTGTGGGACAGGCTGAGGCTGCGCTCATGCCAAAAGGTGCTCGGTTACAAGGACTCCGGGACGGTGATGAAATGAAGCATAGGGGGACAGCAGCATGGAGGGGGATTAGCTAATTAATGCACAGCTTGATGAGGAAGTCGGAGCCAGGCATGCGAGCCTCGGCTCTCCTCCTCTCCTGTTCCTGGTGCTGACCCCTCTCTCCGTGACTGCAACGGAGGAAGCTGCTGGAGTCCACTATAGGAAAAGTAAATATTGTCGTTTCAAATAGAGAATGGTTTATTCTATAGCAGAACAGAGGTGCCTTCTCTTTGAGAGGCCACACTGAGCTTGGGGGGGGGGGGGACACGGGACTGTAACCCACACAGCTGGGCTACAGCGAGGCAAGCCCTGGTACCAGGCATGACACCATAAACCCAGAGGTGATGGGGGGGATGTACATGGGGCCGGTGTGAACGTGTCCAGTGGCTCCAGGGGCTGTCCATTGCCTTCTTCCCACAGGCAGGTCCTTTGCTTGTGCTTGGGCTTGGTTTTGGGCAAGGTGCCCGGGGCAGGATGGAGTCGCTGTGGTGCCGATGGGAGCTGCGCGGGGCACATTGCAGCGGCAGCAGGCACAGAAGCCACCGATGCTGAGGGAGAGGAGAGGTACGGGCTCTGTCCTTCCCCACTGAAGCTGTGCGACCCTTTGCGTAATCCCTTTAGCTTCGATGGCACCGCGGTGATTTACAGCACTAATGCTTTGATCCAGAACATGTTGGACCATGGGACATGAATTAAAATATGAGAGATGACTGTAAAGCACAAGTTTCCATTCCTGGCCAGCTATTTTGTGAAGACGTGACCGCAACCAGGTGTGAAGATCTTGCAGGAGATGAGGGAAAACCAAGCCACTCTAAACAGATTTGTTAGAATGTGAATGGGAGCGCGGCAGCATAAGTGCTATTAATAGGATTTACACAGATTAGTAAACTAATCTGTGCATTTCAGATTGGATTTCATATTATGGAAAAGAAAATTAAGCCACATACCATGCAGACTTTCCAGGCAGTGATTTGTGAGTGTGATCTATTTGATGGTGGAAGTGGCTGCTCAGAAAAGTTGCGGGAGCTCCATTGGGTGGGTTAGTGACAACCACTGGGAACCCAGGAGGGGTGAACACATTGTAGGGTGCAGAGCTGTGCTGGTGGATTTGGGAGGCAGGCAACAAAAACAGCAGCACCACAGTCTGTGCAAGCAGTGGCTCCTCAAATGCACTACCAGGCAGTAAGGCAGTGTCCAGGCTTGGCTCCATCACCACTGGTGCAGAGTGATCATCCTGACTCAGTTAAAATGAATGGGGAAGAGAGATGTGAAGAAGAAAGGCTCATAAATAACTTTCCCTTTTCTGTACGTGGCCCAGAGAGGAGCAGAATTGGGCATATGTTATTGAAGTGGGAAGGAAAAGGCCCCTTCAAAGGGGGCGGGCAGCAGAGTGCTATTGCTGTGCCCTGGTCACGCTCCTTCCGGGTGCCAGTGTATGGGCGGTGGGTGGCATTGGCACAGCTTATGGAGGGACTGAGCACCCAGGCCAATTTTGAGAACTCATTTGGGTAAAGCATAGGTTTAATAGCGTCCTAACAATGCATTATATATATTACATATATTTTATATACATATGGTGTATATATATATACTATCTGTTCCATCAGTAAGGTCTACCCTCAGTATTTTGATTGTTGCATCCCATTCTGGGTGAATCGCTGCCCTCCTGTACCTCTTCCCATGAGGGAGGGAAGTGCTGTTACTGCCACTGTACAGATGTAGAGATGGAAATGCAGATGTTTAGGAACTGGATTTTTGGTTCCAAGTGGTTAACATCAGCTAATCTTGGGAGACAGCCACAGTTCAAGTTGTCTCTGAGTCAGGATTGAAAAATAAAGGATAACCCATCATTCTCTTTGTGCTCCATTTATCTTGTTTTGCAAAATAAAAAAGCATTTGGAACATTTCAATCCCCATTATAGTCAGGGCCAGAGGAAAAACATCATTACCCTTTCAAATTACTGTTTTAGGCCAAAGCTTTAAAACTCAGAGTGAGCTGAGCAGCCCAGTGCTTTTTCTTCTTGCAGCACCTTGTTATGCTGCAGCAAATAAAAATCCTAAAGTTGATATGGTTTGTCTGGGAGAAGTTTTCCTGTCTTCAGAGATTTCCTGGGCCAGGGTTGAAGGTAGTAGCTCATACAAGGCACGTGATGAAGGTTTCTCTCCCTATTAACCTGCCTTCTTTCCCACAGCCCTTGAGGTTCGTCATGTCTTTGCTATTGGTGATAACTCAGCTGACCACCATTTGTTACAACTGGGACCCATTTGCTCGTGGTAATTATGGCCATGCTGAAACACAGGTTTGTATGCAGGTGTATATTTAGGTGTGGTGTTGAATTGGGGCCTTGAGTAACCTGGCATGGGATTGCTTGTGCTGCTGCTCTCGGTGGGAGCTGCCAGGCAGGGGATGCTCTGGAAATCCTGCCTGAGTTATATGAGGATGTAGAAAGAATTTGCTTGAATTCCTTAAAAATAAAACTGGCCTTACAAATGCTGATTTTAAGAAAGATATTTGTATGCTATTTTGGGGGGTTTATTGTTAGATCAGTGAAATGTCTCTTGAGTTATACAGAGGTTTTTAAAAAATCACCTATTACCTTTAATGATTGTACTGCAATAGCCTAGTAGATTAACGCAGAAGTCTAATTTTAAGTTTACAGAAATTTGGATCCAAAGGCAGCTTTGACAAATATTCTTGTGAATTTGTAGACCATTTCTTTATTTTAATTCTAAGATGGTACCTTTTTGATATCCTGTTTGTTCTCTTGAAGTGTCTTGTTGCACACCGTGTTATCAGACCCAAAGGTTCGGAAAGCATGAGGCTGGCCCTGAAATCACGACACCAACTTTGAGATAAAATGCTTATATACAGTTGCATAGATAAGAGTGATATACCCATATTTATATGTATTCTGGTTTGGAGACCTTCAGTACCTCCAGATTTTTTTTTCTTAAAAGCAGGAACTTAAGAATGAAGTTGAGCAGGAAGCTGTGGCCATAACCCCCCTGCATCCTTCCCCTCTCTCGCCAGCTACTAAATATTGCCAAGCTCATAAATAGTGAAAGTTGGCAAATCAGAACATTGCTTAAGTTTAAGACTGAGACTTGGGGCCAGGAGATTTCAATCCTTTATTACCTGGAGTATATCATTACTGACAGACTCACTGGGATTCGGTTTCTACCAGCTATAAAGCGGGATTCTCAAATTATGTCATGCCAGCCTAGTTGCCTTTGATGACATGATATGCCGTTTGGAAAGGGAAGAGCCATTAGATGTGACACAACTTGGCATCCGTCAGCCTTTTGATGCTGTTCCATGCCCTAATGAACTGAGGAAATGCGATCTGGGCAAAGCCCCTGTAGGATGGGTGGGAAATTGTTCTGAAACAGTGATTATCTTGCGGTTCCAGGTCAAAATTACCATGATCTCTTGAGCAAGGGTTTCTACTCAGCACGGTGCTAGTCAGTATTTTCAGGAACATCTTGGATGTTGGAAGACGGCATGCTTATTAATTACAGAAATTACACCACGGTGAGGAAAACTGGAAGACAAGACGGTGATTCTGCAAGTGTTTCACAGGGTGCAGACCCTTGTCCAGAAAGATGGGCTGTGGTGTCTCTAATGGAAGTAGAACTTGCAAGGCAGGAGGCATTTCTTCTACTGGACTTGGCTCTGGTAAAACCTAAGCAGGAGTATTGTCTAGTTCTGGGCTTGGGTATGGCTCTTCTATTGCCTCCCAGTCTTGTGAGTCTGTGTTAATAGAAGCTGCTTATTTCACAGGGATATTTAATTTATTATGGCTTGTAAAAAGATCCTAAGAATTGAGAATAGTTAGGAAATGAACAGAAATATGCTCGACGCTGCACTTTAATCTGAGGGATTCATCCTCCAGTCCATCATCAGATGACTACTCCTTCTTCGTGTGAGCGTTGTTCACGTGAAAAACTCTTGCTTTTGTAACCTAACCTGTAAAGATTCAGATCTGGGGGGGGAATTTAGAAGGAACAGGAGCACTCCTGAGCTGTGTATAAGTTAGCGATACTTGCTGCCATTACTGGGTGACAAACAAACCAAGAGCAACTGGTCAAGTAGTCTCATTTGCTGGGATTGACATTTCCAAAAGAATGGGATGAAGCTCACCGGGCTTGATACTCAGGTTCGCCCTGCCTTTGGTTTTCACAAAACCCCCAGTAGCTATAAGAAGCTATTCCTAGAAGCTATGGCCAGAAGGGGTTTACTGAGACTGCCAGCCCCAATGCCCTGCATAGCAGGAGGTGCCAAATGTCCGCCTGGCACCTCTCTACCAGGCCAGTAAATTGTCGGTGTTGGCCCGGCCAAGCCTGGGGAGGGCTGGCTGGCACGGCGTGATCTCCATCCTGGGACCAGGCATCCTGCAGTGCTGCTGGCCGGTATGTGCAGCATGCCCCACTCTCGGGAGTGCTTCCAGGCAGGCTGGGCTCTTCTTGATAATGCAATACCTGGAAATAGGCTGCTATCGGCAGCCTGTTTCCAGGTACTGTTGTTTTTGGGAGTCCTGGGTCCCACCTCCCTCATATCGCAGAGGTCCGCAGGGCTAAAGGGCCATGGGGAAGATGGCAAAGGAGAGCAGCCCCTAAACACCCCCATGGAATTTATCCGTGGAGTCCTGAGGGGTCCCAAGCAAAAGGAGACGTGGGGAAGATGCCATATGGACTCAGCTGAACCACCCTGGTGCTTGCTGACCTGGAGGCCGGACCTGCTGTGGTCCTTCAACCAGCCCTTGTCCTCGTGTGCCTTATTTCCCTGGCCTGGGGTTGGCTGCCTTCTTACCAAATCTGGGGAAGCCCAAGTCCTGCAGGGGAAGTAAGATGCAGAAACACTGCAAACAATCAGTTTTGAAGCTCTGGGAAGAACATTATTACATTTATAGGCAAGAGGAGGAGAAGGGCTATAGTAGCCTTCAGGAAGCCAATGTTACTCCCTAGATAGGGGTGTTACGTGCATAAATCCCTCCATATGCAGATGATATCACGCCCCTAGAGTTTGCAGCTCTTACTGATATTGCCTGAGCATGATTCTCCTCCAAGCACAGCACTTATAGGGCGGTTAACCCCTGCTGCTGTTCTGCCACAAGCTCTGAGCAAGGGGACAACACACTCTTGCACTGTTTAGCAGCAGGCCAGGAATCTGCACCCACCTGGGGGTACTGAGCCTCAGCCTGGTTCACTCGTTGAGTTTGGGGAGCGGGCTCTATTATATGTTGCCTGCAAGAGGGAGCAGAGGCAACCTCTTCTGTAATTTCATAGAGAACCTCAAAATAAAGAATTTTTTTTTTTTTGAGAGTCTTAATCGGGTCAGTGCTCACTTCCACCTGCATGCACACGACACAACAGTTAATTTTTTTTAACACAGGCAAACTATATAATTGTATGTCCATAGCAAATGTGCTTGGGATGGTATAGAAAGCGTTGCCTTCCAGAAACGCCTTCTGATCCCCCTGCCTGCCCTTGTTTGCTTAGGCAGCAGTAAATAGTAAAATCCCCAGCATCTTCCTAGGACATGGGTACAAATAGTTGTCGTTTGTTCTTGATTTATTATTTTAAGAAACCACTGCCTTAGGACATGCAAGAGGATGCACAGCTCAGGCTCTGGACTAACCCATCCTCACCTCCTGTGAGCATCTCTCTCCCTCAGCTCCTTGGACGTGGCGGGAGATGAATCAAACCTTTCTCAAATTGCCTTGATCTGGAAGTGGGTGGCTTTGGAGTCCATCATGGGCTGTGTGTGCATCACTCTGATGGAGTGATTCATGCAGGGGTGGTTTTCTGGAGCCTGAGTGTTTGCAGGATCAGTGATCCCGGTCCAGGTCCAGCCGATTTATCGACGGGGGTCATGCTGGAGGCTTATGTTGCTGTCGGTCAGCATCAGAAGGGTGGCTGTAAACATAGTAAATAAATGAATGAAGCAAACTCGGCGTTGGCATAAGCAGCAAGTCCTCCTGCTGCTGTCAGGGGGCATTGCATCCGAGCCGGATTGGGCTCCCGGGGAGGCGGCGTGAGCCAGTGGGCAAAGCAACAGGGGGAGGCAGAGACCTGGCTTTGCAACCTGCCTCTGCCACCCACTGCCAGCATCGCCCCGGGCAAATCGCCTCCTCTCCCCTCCCAGCCTGGATGGCTTTTATTTCTGTGTACTGTGAGCTCCTCAGGGGAGAGGCTGCATTTGAAAGCTGCAAGCGGGTGTAAGGGACATCACTAACACCGAAATAATTGGCTGTCAGTTCACAGGGTAGAAAAGAAAATGGTGCGGTGTAACGTTCTGGAGTCCTTTTGGGTAATAGAAGATCTATTGCAAAGCACTTTGGCTGCAACAACAAAGCTTATTGATTAGCCTCGAGTATTCCAAATTGGGTCTTTCTGCCCGAGAAGTAGCAGGATGAAGAATTAAAGTACATACACAAGAGAATATTGTACGTGAGTTATTGAGTAACCATCAGCTCTACTCCAGCGCTGCTCAGTTCCTCTGGACTGCATGCAACTTCTGAACACTTTATTTTTTTCCTTCGGCTTTCGCAGGCATGTGCCAGCTTCTGCAGCATATAAACTAGGTGCTATTTTTATTGAATCTGGCTTTAATGTAGTAGATTTTTCACACGTGTGTTGGTTTTTATTGTTGGTCTCATTCCTGAACTTTCTGGCACCTCTAAGTGTAAAGTCAGTTATGCACACATTGTTTGGCAGATGAATTCCTATTTCTGGGAATCATTTTCCTTCTAAAATGTATTTTTATATTAAAAATGTGATCTGTATCCATAACTGAGATATACTGTCCTAAGACTCCAGGCCAAAGATTTCTGCAGCCAGAGATCACCACAATGGAGGATGCAGCCCTGGAAGGAGACCTCCGCTTTCCAAGCCGTGAACATTTATATTAAGATCTTGTTTTACTGACCCAACCTCTGCCTCTCAGACCAGGAAAATTCCCTTCTGATCTGGCACTGGGGAAAATCCAGCCAGAAACAGAGGATAAAAAGCGCTGTTTTCCAATGTTGCCTCCCTTCCCAGCTCGTCTCCCTGCTAGATCAAGAGCAACTGCCTGTCTCTGCCTCCCTACTGTCAGCTTTATCCCAGCTACTGCCTTGGCAGCCCCTGGTCCTCCCTCCAGCATCCCCAGGCCTCATCTGAAAGGGGGAGCTCGGGGAGCTGGCGGCCCACCCCTTCAAAGGTGCTGTCCCCCCTTTTCTCCATCTGCGCACAAGCTGCCAGGGAAGAAGTAACCGTGGCTGTGTGTGGTTTTCTCGCCCAGGGTGACCTGGAACACATCTGCAAAGCCCTCCAAAGTAGCAGGAATGCGCTCCGTTAGGACATGATTCATCCTGCATACCGCATGGGTGGCTGCTCAGGGAGAATTTTGACATTTGCATATGCTGAGGCTTTCCACTTTTTGGTTGCCCTCGAACCCCTGCACTTTGTCTGGTCTAGTATGAGGTGGGTTGTGCAGCCAGAAACCCCCTCTCGGAGGGGACCTCCCCAGCTGGAGCCAACCCAGCAGAGGTGAATCCCCCCCCCCGCTGCGTCATGGGGTAGAAGCAAGAGAAGCAGCTCACAGGCAGGATGAAGGATGGCTTTAGACCCTCAGCCCCTGCTCCAAGCAAAGCTGGGACGGAGCTGCTGTCGAGGGATCAATCAGGAATTTGGTATCTGCAGGGCAGGAAAATACTGTCACAGTCCTACCGCTCAGGCAGGACTAAAGCATGGCAAAGGGAAGCGCTAAAAACAGGAGGACTGAGTCACGCACACTGCTTCTGGGAAGGAAAAGGAGTTGGGCAACAAGGCAATTGTCTCTCTCTACCTTAGGGCTGCTCCCGGGTAACTGGATTTACTTCGGCAGCTGCAGAGTGGGAGGCAGCTCACCCCCAGGCAGAGAGGGGAGAGGTGTTCTCAGGGCTGGGAGGCAGCTCGCTGCGCTTTGCCACCGGCATCACCGTCAGCAGCACGGCATGGAGCAAGCGGGACGCGGCTGCGACACATGGGAGAGACAGAAGGATGGCGAATAACAGTAAGGAAAGGTAATGCCTTGGTGATTAAAAATATAATAGGTATACACAACTGGATTTGACTATTTAAAATAGTTAATCTCCCAGACCTCATCTTGCTTCCTATGACCTAAATACAATATAAGGGGTGAAAGGGTGTTTCCTGTTGTCATGTGCAGGCTGTTAAGTATCTCTAATGTATATATAGCTTCAGCGAGGGAAACTATTTCAGCTGTACAGGTTAGTCTGCTTGAATTTACTGTCATTCATTTTGGCATCAAAACCGTAACTAGGCAATGCTGGTACTTGGAGCACAGATCTAAAGTAATACAGTAATGTGTTTAAATCCTTTAATATCAAGGGAACATAAATTTCAGACTGCTCTCAAAAGTCTGCCAAACCAGGTCTCATACCAAGTGTGACATTTTAAAGAAAAATTTCAACAAAGAGAAATTTAGCAAAAGAAATCCTGACATAGAAAGTATCCCAATGCCATGGGAGCCGTGAGTAAATACTGACTAGTCGTAACTAGTAGGTGGAAATATATTTCAATAGTATCTAATTATGGTACAAATTTGGTTTGAGACACAGAATTAATAGCTATGTTTGATATGAAATAGAAGATTTATGGTTTTTAATTTAGTATTTTAGAAGCAAAGTTAGGGTCTGACAAAACCCCCTCAAGTCAACAGAAAGTCTTATTCTAGCTTAAGTAGGCTTTAGATCAATCCCCTGGTGAGCACAGGCGTTCCTAGTTGCCATCACTTTCATGATGAGTCACTAAAAGCCGAGTTTCTACTTTAGATTGCTTTTCCAACACAAAATTCAAAGCCCTCACATTACATCCAAATAGAAATATTTACACAAGATGTGTATAAATATAAAGTTTATTCAGTATAGTGTTTAGAAAAATAAGTTCACATCATCTCAGAATACAAATAAAACACTTAATTGTCCAGGCACAAACCCCTATTACAGTACAACAAACATACATACTTTAGATCTCTTTGGTTGGGTAATTAAGCACAGATATGTTTGATGATACACTCTGGGGTGGCATCATCTAACAGTGCAGCAAAGACTTCTGATTATTCCCTCCTAATGCGTACATTCCGCTTAAGTTTCATATTTGTTGTAAGGCACAATAAACCCATATCGCAGAAATAACTGGTTAGTTCTGGACAAACAGTACATGCAGCAAAAGAACAAACATCCTCTGAATGTGAATCCTGAAAGTCAGAAGATTCACCCCCTCCTTGAGTTCAGAAATTTAAGAAGCTAGTTTTAAATTATATGAAACATACATGTAAGGTATAAAATATCCTTCAAGATAATAACTGCTAGGAGATACAGGAAGACTTCAGGCCTCCTTGCTTGTAAAATGTCATTACTTTTGTTTCCAGATTTGTAAAATTACTATTCTTTTTACAATTTTAGATGCTTCTTGACCACAAGCACTAGGCGATTCATGCCGCCAGGAGTCCTGCACACATATTTCACACGAAACTGAAGGGATGCACCCTCTTCGTTGTTCATCTGCCCTTGCTAAGAAAAGTGCACAGGCACGGGAAATCTACATACAAGAAAAGCTCCTGTACACATGGGGCCAAATTCTGTCCTGCTTAGTTTAACTGAGAAGAGTTGTTGAGGTGATTTTGCAGGATTTGAAGTTGGGATCTGTCCATTATTGTCATTAATCTCGGACTGACAGCAATAACAATAAAAGATGGTTCCAGCCTTAACTTCTGGGTGAAGTAACTTTCTGAATGCGTCTTCCTGAATCCACAGGCAGGGTAAAGCAGTAAATGGAAAGAGGTATATGCTTCGATAGACTGTGACCATTCCGTTATAACTGTCTGAGCGTCAGCCTTGTGCACTGGTTCACACTGCCACCATATACTGGGCCAAATCTGTCCCTGATCCAACTCCAGTGAAATGAATGGACCATATTCTCGGCTGGTGCGAAAGGACATTAAAGTCAATGGAACTGTGCTAGTTTAGCCCAGCCGAGGACCTGGCCAATAGATGTCAATGATTTCTGTGGCTGAAATGTTCTTTAGGTAAGACCACAGGAATAATGCTGCAAATAGTCCAGACAGAGCATTCAATTCAATGTATTTCTGGTTCTCTGCAAAACTCTGGGCAAAACAGAGGCAGCTTTAATTAAAAGTAGTAAAGAACAAAGGGGTTTTTAACATCATGCTTTGTAGGAATTTGCCTAAACTTTAAGCGTATTTTTCAAAGCTGAGTCTAGGACCAGAAAAGTAGTAGAATTTGGCAATGTTTCCTGTAAGATTTCCAGTGGACTTACAAGTTACAAACATATGTGAAGTTGAAACGATCCTTTATTCTCATCCATAACAGAGAGGGAGGGAGGAGAAGGAACATGTATGCCAGATAGACATACCTTCCATTTAAACAACAGAATGTGATAATAAGGACTGTCTGTGGGGCTTGGATGCTAACTGCCATTCACGTGTGTGGGAGATGAGCATCCATATCCCCTAAACACCATGTAAAATCCTCAGTTTGGGAATCAATGGAGCAATGCCTTATTTACAGCAGCCAAAGATCCAGCCCCAGACGCTTTTTGGGGCTTTGTGTACTGTCTTATTTAGAGCAGTTAGCCTGCTTGCTTGAGGGCCACATAATAAAAACTGACCCTTATTTTACAGTAGGAGTAAAACTACTATTTAAATATCTATTTTAAAAACACTGTACCGTGCAATGAGTCTTTATATTGTGCATATGTACCTGCAGAAAACATGAGGTTACAACTACGTTATCTGGAGGGAGTGACACATATTTTCAACGGGAGAAAGAAAGAGTAAAACATAATAATAAAATAAGTTACTCGATATCTGGAAGACTAGAATAGATTAATCTTACTTTGTCCCAAACCACTGCTTTTATGTACATCCTCCGCTCCCAATGAAGAGCGGGAAGTCTCCTATTAGAAGTACCAGACACTCCAAGATAGGCGCCACTGTAACAACATACACAGTTTTCACATCAACTGTGCTGCAAAGCCATGGAATTCAGAGCCTTAGTAACACAACAAATGCAAAATTAAAAAAAAAAAAGTAACAGGTACTGGCGTAACACCACAGTCTTTTCAGTTATGAGACCTGATCGTGTCAACAACTGAGAGAGTGCTCTGAAATAGTCTCTAGCTTGCCTCCAAATATAGTCTGAGCTTCACAGACAAAATGTTAAGCCCCAAACGACTCCTTCAGAGCCACACACAAGTTCTCCATTAATATGACAATGATACAGGGTCCTTCTAATTTTCCAAACGGTTGAACAAATTCATGCAAAGCAGATATAGCTACTGTTACCGTCATCATCATCTTAGTTTTATGGGCAAAGAGGTGGGAAGCAGATTGCTCATGCTGGAGCCCAACAAACAGATAAACAAGCAGAGCAGAGAGAACGCTGGACTATCCGATTCCCTGCTCACGCGGAGATCCCCTGAATGTCAAGGGAAGCTGTGCCAGGGGAACATATAGCTCCATGTTCTGCTTGTGATAATCTCCACTTTAAAGCACTTGCCTTAAACACCCTTTTTGCTTGGGGGCACGTGGGGACAGCCAACTGCTTATGGTCTGCTTCTGTCTGTAGAGCATCAGTGACTCGGTACAGCTGCAAAGTGCATGCCTTGCACACTTGCTCTTCCCTTTCCCTGCACTTTTCCCTGCAGCCCTAGAGACTCTGGCTCGCAGCGTGGACTCCAGTGCCTACCAACAGAGCTCAGCTTCAAGGCTCCACAGAATACCTTGCCAAACATGCTGTATTCAATATAGTGCAAAACAATAGCAAGGATGCCTATGCCATGCTCACGGCACACAGAAAAATCCCTAATTCCTCAAAGGCTTTCCACAGAACCAGTTAACAACCAAGACAGAAACAGACTGGGATGTGCTACCTCTATTCTCTTTCCTTTCCATTTTTCTCCTTTACAAGTGATCTTGTTTTGTCCTGAGCCTGATTTGGAGCCCACAGAAGCTTATGAAAACACTTCCCATTGCCTTCCAAAGGCTTCAGACCAGGCCCCTGATGAGGGTGAATACACACTTTAGTTACTGTATATATTCACATTAGAATAAAAAAAACCCAAAAAACAAAACCACAAAGATTAACAGCATGTCATTTTTATACATCTGCATTCTTATTGTTATTATTTTAAAGCTTAAGGATGTGCTTTTCCATGCTACAAAAACCCCTCTGGAGGAAAGGTAACATCTGTTCCACCTGCCCAGAGCCTGCCTGCCTCCGCTGTGCCAGGCACAGCGCAAAGGGAGAGGAGACCCATCCCCAGCCAGGCAGAGACCACGGCTGCTCCCACAAGCCCTTCGGGCAGCTGCAGTTCCCACCATCATCCCCCACGCTGTGTATTCTGGAAGGATATATAAATACACGCTTAAGTGCACTCCTGGATGGGGGCCTGCTTGCTTGAATAGCAGCTGAAGCCCTCCCACACGGGCTATCTGGCCAAGGGGTCCATGTAAACATGGGGCTCCCTTCCCTGGCCTGTCCATCCAACCTTTCCTGCTCATCTGCCCGAGGCTGGAGCCAAGACCTTTCCCTCAGCAGGACGCCTCTGCCCATGGTCCCTCTCTGGACTCCTCCTGCCCTGCTGACGTGGTGCGGAAGGACCTATCTTTGGCTCTCTGCACCACTAGTAAATGTCACCCACGATGACCGAAAGACTTAAAACTCTTCTTACTCGTGCAAGTAGGGGCACCCAAGTCACCAGGTCTACTTGCAGAAGTAAGGCATCAGGATTTGGCCCTGAGGACGGATATTTGCAAATCAGTGTTTTCATTCCTCCTGCCGCTGTGCTTTAGTAACAAAGATAAGGCCACTAGGAAGAAAGGCACGTGGAATTCTGTAAAAAATACACAAAAAGGTTCAACTAATTTGCAAATTACTAACAAAACAAACAAAAAACCCCTGAACACAAAGACAGAGAGGGTAGAGACAGGGACCTCCTGGGTTTGTGAGACTGGGAGTTCATTTTCTAGTTTCAGTGTGATTAACATTTTACTTTTACAGTCTATTGCTTGAAAAACTACAAAAAAAGTAAAACTTTGTCAGAAATAACTACGTTTACTTTCTGCTCAAACAATAAAAATAAATTAAACAGCCAGAAAATGTTTTCCTTTTCAATGCATTGTGTCTAAAGTGAAAGGGAACATAAACCATAAATAAAATCCATTGTACTAATTTAAAAAAAAGTCTCCTTTATAAGAACTGAAACAATATTTACATTCCTACTGGAGAGAAAGCTTCTGAGTTGCATAATTAAGAGTTTCAAATGATGCTTTTTCTGGTGCACTGACAAAATGCTAGCTGTAGCATTTAGAAACCTGTAAATTTTTGATGAGAGATATTTGGTTTGAACGCAAGTCTGCTGGAAAAAAGCAAACACACCAGTAACAATATTATTTTTGATTTTGTTTCGTTTCTTAACCTCAAACAACATAAAAGTAGCCAGCGAGGTATCGTCTAGAGTTCCTTAAAAACTTCTCAATGCCCATGGACTAGAAGTAAACAGCAAAAACGACTGCATTGTTTCTACCTTTTCGGAGCGAGATTTTTGTTTTCTACCTAAACTTAGGAGTGTATACTTACTGTCGAGAGTATGTTGTACTATGGAGAGTCCACTTAATATATCAGGGTAGTATCTTTTAGCCAAACCTGTACCCGTTCACTCGGTACTTGCCCCGGTGTTTCCTTTCTCCTTTAATCTGCTTAAAAGAGAATACTGCATGCAAACCAAGTGTGGCAACCTAATTCCATTGCTGGACATTCCTCTGTACATTGATTCAGACCATTTAAATGTTCTTCCGTTTTCTTTAAATGAAAAAAAAAACACAACCCAAACAAAAAAGAACCCCACTTGGTGCTTGTTAGGGCCTCAACAGGAGACTTATCTATTAAAACAGAAAGCAAGAAAAAAAGTTACAAGTCTTGCATATCTTCATCCATCTGAACTGTCTGCAGTTTGGCAAGTTCTTTTTTGTCCGTTTCCAGTTCTTCACAAACCGTGTCAACCATGTTACTCATGACATACTTGGATTTCGAATCCAGCATCATTAAATTGCCAGTTGACTTACTCTCAGAAGTAGGTAAGAAATTCTCTTTGACGTCAGGTACGGCTTGCAGAACTAACCTGTGCTCTCTAACAAAATCTTGATGTACTTGCGCAGAGGGGTGGCTGACACGGTCTCCACTTGTAGAAACTATTTCTCCAAGCGCGGGCTGTGCTGTAGAAATGGACAACAGATCTTGACTGGTAATGAGGGAACAGTTCTGAAGGGTTGCATAGTTAGTGTTGCTGATAGATATCACGGTAGAGGTACTGGTCACAGGTGATGACATGGACTGGCTCTCCGAGATACCAGAGTTCAGTTCTGCAGCATTTAGAAGAGTTGGTGGTGTGAGGGAGAAATTATGCGAGGGCGTTACATTCACTAACGAGGAGGCCAGGGACTGGAGTCCTCCACTGGATATATTTTCAGAAGACATGTTTACATTTAGTTGCGTGTTCTGACTGACTGGCATCAACTGAGAAAACACAAGGCTTCTTTCCAGTCCTTCTTGCTTGACAGAGCCTACTGCCTGGCCTGAATTGGGAACCGTATAAACAACTGCACTCGGAGCGAGGGGGCTGAAGAAAACCTTTCCCTGCTGCACTGTTGAAGACTCAGTTGTAAAAGTTCCTCCATCAGATGTGCTGGGATTTACTGAAACATTACCTAGAGAAAGGGAAGCAAAAGAAAGGAAAACATGGATTACAGTTGGCAGAGAGTTATACAGGCATTTTGTTAAGACATTTTGGTCTTTTTTATGTTTGCAGTACACACAGATGCTGATATTTCACGCAACACAGAACAGCGTTGTTTATAACAGGTGAGAGAAAATTCGGTATGAAGAAATAAAAGCCATAAATAGAACGTGCTTCTAGAAAGAAAAAAAAAAAAAGTTCTGGTATATTAGGTAA